>WBND01000209.1:582395-620101 GCA_013398595.1 Tychaedon coryphoeus
GATATCTTCTGTAAATTGAGTTGAATTATCCTCTTGATGGCACTGACTATATTACATGACAAAATGCATGTCTGGTGCCAATTAGGTTGTCTTAGAGGCTTCCATCCAGCATATAACTGCCACTCTGCAAGGTCTACATATCTTTTTGTCTCTTGGTCATTTGTGACAACTCCATACTAATTTTCTGGACACCTTAAGGCAATTCAATTGGTTATTTTGCATTTTGGAGTTGGTATTTAGCTTACTTGGTGACATCTAATTTAGTATCTGGAGCTTAATCCCACACCTGTTATTAATATTTGATGCACCAAACTTTAGATTACTTTGGAGTTAATGGAAGGTATAATCACATTTAGGAGATGAATCATCTGCCCAGCTTTCTATCATAAAGCAAGAAGAACCATAAGAACTAAAGTCAAGTCATATAAACTGTGTTCCACTTGACTACAATAGCATCACAAGTCTCCCTGGAAGCTAAGCATGCTGTCTGCATGACCTAGTACTTGACATGCAAACCATACACTATGAGCCAAAGGCAACAAAATCAAAGAGAACCTGTAAGGCTCCTACTAAAAGCAAATGAAAGGAAACTGAACACATAAATATGTGTGGCAGCAAAATAGCCAAGAAAATAAGAACAGAGTTTAGAATAATACAACAACTTTGAATATGGCTAAATAATCCTATACACAGCTTTAGAAGCTGCCAGGTGCATTTCAAGCCTAAAGGGTTTTTTTTTCTAACTGAAAGCTCTTCTATTTTTTTTTTAACCAGGTATGATGCAGAGAAATATATTAGTTTTTCCTGTAACTTTTATCTCACCAAATAGTTTGTCAGTCTGCACACTGTCTGATACCTTACAAAGTAGACCTTAATACATTACAGAATGGTCAGTCAGAAATGGTGTAACTTTCACAGATAGTCTCTCTGAAGGTTCAAACCCTATCTGCTTTTATATGTTGACCAGGGGACTTCCTGAAAAAGATAGATTAATAAAACATTTCTATTCATTCCCAAATTTATCTATTAAAGTGAAGAAGAAAGATGACTCAGTATTGAAAGAAAAAGAATTACCTGAACCATAAGAAAGAAAATTTTATTAGAAACAGTCAGAAAGGTAAACTTTTTGTTGTTGTGACAGCAGCGTAGGTATGATTGATGGGCTGAGGTCAATTGTATGAGGGTGAATGGTGCAGGTGTTGGGTCCAGCTTTTGGGACACGACAACCCATGCAGGGCTGCAGGCTGGGGTCGGAGTGGTTGAAAAGTGGCGCAGCAGAAAGGGACCTGGGGGTGCTTGTTAACAGCAGCAACATGAGCCAGGTGGCCAAGAAGGCCAGAGGCACTCTGGCCTGTATCAGCCATGGTGCGGCCAGCAGGACCAGGGCAGGGATTGGACTGAGCTGTACTCAGCACTGGTGAGGCCACACCTCGAGTGCTGTGTCCAGCTCTGGGACCCTCTTGAGTGGGTTGGAGTGTGTCCAGAAGGGGGTCAGAGAGCTGGTGAAGGGTGTGGAGCATGAATATCATGAGGAGCAGCAGAGGCCCTGAGATGTGCCAGGGTAGGTTTAGACTGGATATTAGGAGCAATTTCTTCACTGAAAGGGCTGTAAAGCTGCAAGGCAGTGATGGAGTCACCTCCATGGAGGTACTTGGAAGACATGTTTATGTAGCTCTTAGGGACCTGGCTTAATAGTGGGCTTGGCAGTGCTGGGTTAACAGTTGGTTTCAATGATCTGAAAGGACTGTATCAATCTAAACAATTCTATGATTATATAATAATAATTTAAAGATTATATCAGCATTTTCTTCTTATACTTTTTAGGTAAGTAAAAGTTCCTTTGAATATAAAAATAATCTTGGAAGCAGAAAGTGAACAGACTTCAATCTTATTAAAGAAGATTAAAATTATATTGAAGACACAAAGGAAAATAAACTGTAATCATTATTACTGCAGGTTGCTTAGGATTTGTCTTAAAAGAAAAGCCAGAGGTAGGAAGCTCAAAATGAGTATATGTAAATACTCAGATAAATCTCTTGCTTGGCTCATTCCCATTTCTGTGTTCTGGTGGATGCTGCTTCCATTTCATTTTGTAAATCTTTTCAGACACCTGCATTTGCAAAAATCACATGCTGAGGGTGACTGGCTTGATGTAGTCATTCACATGAACTGCCTTTTTTACTTTAAATGGAATATATAGTGATTAGCATGGATAGTAGCTGCCTAAATTTCATCACATGAATCTCAGCCTAAGCACTGACAAAGATAGTCACTACAGTACACCCATAATACCCAATTTATGAGAAGCATCAAAAGCACTGAAATGAAAAGCTATTGGTGTTTCTATATTGAAAATAGGTCTATATATGGCTTAACCAGTGCATGCTATGCCACAGTGTTAAACTGAATAAAACTTTCAGCTTGTGCTTTTATTTGTCATTATGTTGTTTTTGGTGTTTTCATGTCATCCAGAAAAAAAAAAACATCAGGAGAAACTCGTTAAAACCAAGGAGAAGTAAACCCTGATGGAACAGCCAGCATTCAGAGCACAGTATCAGCCATGTAAAAGCAACCCATAAGAGTTTAAAGCACACAGGGAAAGCACTTCAGTACCCCACATCTACTGTTTGATCAACAGAGACAGTCTAGTAAGGAGGATTATCATGATTCAAGTCTGTTATAGGCCAATAACAGTCCAGAATTATTCTCTCTACAACCAATTTTTATCCTGGGTTCTGACTTCCTAAGCACCATTCTATTCTGAGTTTGACTAATTTATCTTTTCCCAGTCATTAGTAGCACAGCAATGATACAGAGTACATTCACAAAGAAGTTTGTTCTTTTTCTTGTTCTTCAGGAAGGATTGACAGCATTACAAAGATAAAGCAATTAATAAGGGAGAAAGAAAACTGTGCTTCCTTCATCCACCCAACATTTACAAATTATATCATATAAAACTAAGATAAATGAGAAAAGGTGGTTTCAAAGGAAGAGTAAAAAAAATTGAAAATCCCCAACCTGTTCTCAGGAAAAAAAAAAGAAATCAAGTAAGAAAACAGGTCAGTGCAGGCCAGAAAGAAATTCTCTCAAGCATTGTAATTCATTATTTTCAGCTTAATATTTTGGTAGGGTGTTTTTTTTTTTCTTTTATTCTAACTAAACCATGTAAAGTTTTGCAAAAATCAAAACAAAATTGTTAAGAAAGGGTGGAAATTCTGAAGATGTGCTTTTTCAGTGCAGTATCTTCTAAATGAATTGAATTTATTTCAGGTTCTTGGTATGCTTACTTTGAAAATTCTCAATAATGACAATTGCTTTCATTACCTCACATATATTCAAGGCTTTATAGTTATCAGGATGATACATTAGGCTGGTTTCAGAGCTTACAGATTTTTGTCCATGGCCATTTGAGGATACCAAGACAACAAGCATTATTGAAATTAAAAAAGCATGGAAATAAAGAGTCTCATAGGTGGTATGTCTTCAAAGTTCCCAGAGTTGCCAGGCATGTGACAATTCTGCAAAGGCATGCAAAAAGGCCCTCTGAAGATGTAAACTCTGGAAGGCCTGGGTACCTGGATCTAAGTCTTGAGAAACTAAAAGCAAACCACCTCATTATTCTGACAGGAAAGTGAACAACCTTTTGGTGGAACTCAACCTGTAATTCAGCCAAGGTTTTGACAACCTCAAAATATGACGTGTGAACTTTTAGAGCAAATGAACTTTATGGGTTTTGATAAAACTTGACTTTTAAAGAAAAATTCTGATCTTAAGGATTGAGAGTTTTATAATACATCAATGTTTTTAATTATGCAAGCATTAAATATAATTATGAAATTATTCATTTCTTATTAAATAATGGAAAAAAATAGTTGCAGTGCATAACTACTATTCATAAAAGCAGAAAAAAATTCATACCCATACAGGTTAATCTTGGGCTGAGTGACAATTTATTTCCCTCTGATAGGCAGAAGAAAATCTCCTGGTGGTTTTCAGAGCTTTGAGATGGAAGAACCAATGCATTTAATGGTGAAAATCACCCCTTAGAGTCCTTACACTAAGAAATTCAGGAGTCAACCCCCACTGGTACCTCACCCTAGGATGCAACATTAGAGCTGCCTTTATCTCTGGACCATACCAGAAGATCTGCAGTTTCTCAACATCTATAGAAGATAAATGCTGATGAGCCCCTCCAGCAGCCTTTGTGGCACCAGTGTCGCCCAGGCTGTGTAATCTATTCCTTGAACTGGGCTCAGTCAGTTCTTCTGCAAGAAGGCAGCTTCAGAAATCACACCTAATGCTGCACTTCTGTTTTGTCTTGCTCCTAGTTTAACACTGAAAATGATAAATCAGCTAAAGAGGTATAAATGAAGGCAGATTAACCTTTGAAACTGCTACTAGGGGCTGCTGATTACCTTATACAAGTCAATGAATCTTCACTGGGATCTGGATTGCACACACAGAGTTTTTAATATCAATATATTGAATATACACATACTTTTATATGCCTGCACCACCACAATAATTTTCTACATTTTCAAATTTTGAAGGGTTTTTTTTTTAATATAGTTTTCTTATTTCTGTCATTTCAATTTATTGGTTGAGACGCATTGAGAGAGAACATATTTTCTTTTCCTAGGAGCATAAATACCCCCTTGGTAATCACATGGATGATATATTTTGCACCAGTATTATAATATACCTGCAACCTTTTTTTTCTGTTTCTGAGATGTCTGCAAAGCATCAGTATTTATATTTTACCCTTCTAAATGACATCTGTGTCAAATGACTTCCTCTAGCTTAAAAGAAATGAAATTGAAGTGCTATTAGCCCTCGTGCTAAATTGCTGCTGAGTTGCCTTTTCAATCAGCCTTTTCTCTTAAAGATCTGCTGATTAAGCCTGAATGAAGACTTTGACAGCTATTCTATTTAAAAACAATTCTATTTATATACCATATGATTACATTTATGTGATACATGTCACAAAACCTGGTTTCTTATGATTAGTGAATATTGTATGAGAACAGGACTTTGCTACTGTTATATTTTCCTTTCAGAAAAATGTATCCCACAAAACATAACCCTATCCCTCTCTAAAACCATAACTATTTCAAATGTCACTCTAAAAGAAAATGGAACATGGGTAGAGGTCCTCATAGTGATAACTACTAGTGAGGGTGCAGGTAGAAAAAGAGTGGCACGAGGCAAAAAAAAGTGATAAAATAAAGTGTCTTGAGATCTTGCAATTAAGCTGTAGCCCAAATCTGGCTGGTAATATGAAAGAAGCCAAGATGATAGAGCTTGTTAGCTGTTTTCCAATTTATTTTTGAAACTGTAATTTGAGTTTTACTGTTCATGGGATTTGGTCCACATGAGGACCATCATACTAGATTTTAAACTCTGGCTCAAACATTAAACTCTTATTCTTTTATTCGGCAACAATAGTCCCTGCAACAGCACATGTAGAACGTAAAAGGCAAAAAAATTTGTATTTC
Organism: Tychaedon coryphoeus; assembly: GCA_013398595.1. NCBI lineage: Eukaryota > Metazoa > Chordata > Aves > Passeriformes > Muscicapidae > Tychaedon > Tychaedon coryphoeus. Next base: position 587,891 of record WBND01000209.1, read on the forward strand.
CAAACAGCTCAACTAAATCAGACAATTGGAAAGGTTTAAGCATTGGATATTTCTTCTCTTGTACTAGATTTGAGAGCCCCTGTGAGACTGCCACTCACAACAACAAACCTCTTTCAGCTTAAAGACAATTTAAGTATGAGGTACTTCCATTCACTTTATAACAGTGACAAAAGAGCAATCATGATATAGAGTTCAAGGCTTTACCAAAGAGCTTAGAAATATGGTTCATGTGCATTATGGGCCTGCAGAAATAAAAAATTATGTATTTTTACCATACCAGGACAATATCCTAATCAGTATTTATGGTCACCTGATCATCCTTACTCTGATCTAAATCCATTTTAGTGGATTTAAAACTGGAGCCTTACCCTAACAAAAGTCAACACCAGACTTAAGCTGAACTAGATAACTGAAGGAAAGGCTGTGGTTGTTGTGTGCCTAGGCTTCAGTAAAGCTTTTGAGATCATTTTCTACAGCATTCTGCTGAACAAACTGGCTGCTCAGTGACAGAGAAACTGTACAGGTGCACTCTCTGCTGGGTAAAAAACTGTACAGTCCCAGAGAGTGGTGGTGAATGGAGTTAAGCCAGCTATAACTGGTTGCAACTTGGCAGTGCTGGGTTAATGATGGGATTCAATTATCTTAAGGACCTTTTCAAACCTAAATGGAACTTTGTTTCTACAATTCATAATTTACAGTAAAGGTTATGCTAAATATTTGGTGTTGTCTTTCTCTAGGTGTAGGCCTGACTTCATAAACATTATTATAGAGCTTATTTTCTATTAAGCTATTTCTAAAATGAAAAATTTATTTAGGTGCTCTCTGTGCTCCCTTCCAAATTAATAAGATTTCATAGGATTGTTTAATTTATTTATTTTCCCAGGGAAATATTTTCTCACATGGACTATAACAATCTTAAATAACAACAGGATAACTGATGGGCAACTGAATCCCTCAAGACTCAAATACTCATCTAAGGAAAATGTGAAAGGCTAGTCCTTAGATAAGATGGTTCCTAGTATTTGGCAAGTTATGTATATCACTATGTAGAGTAAATATTTACCAAAATTATGAAGAAATAGATATAAATTTATAACATGCATAAATTTCTTTATGGGGATGCACTTTCCTATCCTGTAAAGAGTCTCTAGTATATCAAAAATAAACAAAAATAATCCCTGAAAGCAGAAATATTTAAAATGCAGATTTTGAAGCTAAAAGATGTTCAAATGATGAATAAATCTGAGTAATGTAAAACTGATCATAATTAAAGAGGAAAATATCTTAGTCAGAGGGGGTGCCTTCTTGCTTCATTAAGTCTTGAGATTGATTTTAGATCAAGTTAGATCCCTTTCTCAGAGATCTGTCTATCAAGAACTTCCAGACTAAAATCTATGAAGTAGGTGGACAGAATGTTCTGACTGAATTCCTTACATTTACAGTTTAAATGTCAAGCTTTCAGAATTCAGTGGAAGATTGTTTAATTGTTTAACTTGTACCAGCCTGTATATTATGAAGACTCCTCTGCCTGCATAGCACTCTACTGATTAGACAATATTAATTACAGCATAATTAGGCAAAGACAGGAGAGAAGAAAATATGGGTGCAAGGCATTACAAGTTATCAAAATTCAAATAAAATGAAACCAACATTAAGTGCTTTTTACTACAATATTTAGTGCTGTTAAAATATTTTGAGCATCACGCAAAGCCAAAATCTGAGAATGTAAATTAGTAAGAAATTATATTCATGCTTTCACGTAATGGTATAGAAAGGTCCTTTTCATTGTGATACTATGAAAAAACCTACATAATTATTGAGGGAAAATGGATTCATTTAGTGATATAAAATAGAATGTGATTTGATTTTACAACCGAGGGATTAAAAACCCCTTTGGATATTACTAAATAGTATTTAAATGTATAAGGAGTGTTTTAACAGGTCTTCTTTTCTGAGGAAAACATATAAAATAAGGGTTTTCTTGTGACCTTTCTTGACTTTTTGAAGGTCAGAAGTATTTGTTATGAAAACAGAGCAGTCTACAGAAGTATGTGATCATGGGAATATTTATAAGATGTAAAACTTGCTTGGATTGAGTCTTTTTCAACTGAACTTTAACACATGAAGGACTTCTCATGTTTAAAATCATAAACTTTGATGAGATCATAGGCAGAAGAACACAGGAAGATATAAACAACAAAATACATATTAAGTCATAGCCAGTTGGAATTCAGCATTTCACTCTTAGAAAAAGTTCCATCAAAATCTAAATTTTGTTAACGTGTATGGGAAATGAACAATTTCATGTGAATGATTCTCATTGGTTTTGTTAACCATGAAAAATTAAACCAAAAAATATATACAATGAAAATTTCAAAACAGAATGCAAAAAAAGCCCTAATTTTCCACAGGCTTTAGTACGGTAATAAAATATTTTGCTTTTCTATTGACACTTTGCTGGAGCAGCAGAAAAGCCATTACAAGCATTTTTAACTCTTTTTTATATATTGCCTATTAGAAAATTTTAGGGAGTCATAAAATCAAAAATTATTTAAATTCTTTTCATTATTTACTTTTTTCTCAATGAGTTGAGAAAAAAGTATAATTTAATTTTTATGTTTTATATCCACATATTTTTTTTCTTCGTATCTGTTACTCAAAGTTCTGTAAGCTTCTGTGAAATCACCCTCAATTCAGCCACAGTCTGCATCAAGAAAAAGTACTTTTCTTACTTCAGCTTTTCTTACAGTGACTATTAGTTGGACTAGACAGAATTAGAAATGGAGCCAAATGGAGGTGTGGAAACCTGTGATGACAAAACATGCCCATGCTCCTTATCCTGTGACTCTTGTGTGAGAATGGCCAAACTTCTTCCCATCAAAATACCCACACAGAATAATCACAATATATTTTCCCAGTTCTCGTGGCCAAGAGGATTGGGAATCTCCAGGTATAGAGAACTGTCTAGCAGCTGTCAGTCTTGATTGCCCTGGACGTGTCAGTTCTTCAGAACACATTATTTTGGGTTATTTGCAAGCCCACAGTGCTACCATAGCCTTTCTAGAGCCAGCACTGAGCAGCACAATCAAGGGAGCTGCACTGAAATATTACATCAGACATGGCTGAGCAGCCCCCAGTCCATCACTTCAATCTCAATGGAGAGCACGGCTAAAGGGGTTGGGTGGTGATGATGTCCCTGTTTTTGTAATTTTTTGCTGCTTCTTAGAGCCATTTTGCCTCTTGTACGTGGCCTGGCCAGTGAGCCAGATGGTCATAATACCTGATAAATGTTTTGAGTGAATGGACTGGGTACTGCTGTGCATTGACAACTCAGCATCTGATGTCAGAAGTAATGTGTTTATGCAGAATTACTCAGAGAGGAGGAAGTATAATTGAAGGACAGAGAAACAGAGAGGGGGGTCTCTACAAGAATGATAATGAGAATGATTAGGAGATGAAATAAAAGGCTCCTCCATGAATAGAGATTTCAAAGAATAGTGTGATTTCCTCGAGAAATTAAACAAGCAAGAGGGGCCATAATAAAGTGTTAAAAAACAAATGCTGTGTGGCAGGACGAATAGGGGCTACTATTCCTCCTGGCATAAAAGAGGCCTTCAATCAAACAAGAAGGGACAATTGCTGATTCTTTCTAGACAATGAATAATTAGGCTGTGCAATACACAGCTGCATGTCACAAAGGGAAGACTGGACAGTTATATAACTAGCAACACTACTGACTTAATGATCCAAGTTTTGGGTAGGGATATAAAACCCCATAATTTAAACCAGTGTCTTTCAGCTATTAATAACAAGTCTTTTGGAATTAAGCAGGCTCTTTTATCTTTCCCTGCACCTTNNNTTTTTTTTTTTTTTTTTTTTTTTTTAATTTTGTAGCTGCTTCTCTGCAGCTACTGTAGAGGAAATGTAGAAATGAGACAGACCATGGGTTTCATACCTTATGACTTGCACTAAACTCTCATGAAAAGCTACAGCATATTTCACCATAGTGGGTGATAGACTTCTAATTTTGGATACTGCACATTACAAATATATTGCCCTGTGAACAAGATGTAAAATGATCTCATTCTGGTAGAATTATGCAGAACCTAATAATCTCCTATTAAGTCTCACTCTCAAACTTTTAACTGCTCATCTAGCATAGAGATACTTATGTCTTCAGAAGCAGCACTTTCTGTCATAAATTTTATAACTAAGTGGGAGTGCAGGTGTTAGAGATACAGAAACCAAGCCTTAAAACTTTCCACAGCAATCCTCTTTCAGCTAAATGGGCTGACACTTATACATCACTCAGCTGGCTGGCAGTAAATCTGCCCTGATCTGACCTCCAGGCCGTGCAGCTCTGATTTGTTGCATGGTGTTGTTCAGGAAAAGACAGTTTCTGCTGTGCACGTACACCTGAGATGTGTTGCATGGAGAGCTAGCATGGGAGAGCTGAGCACAGTCTTAATAAATTCTCCTGATTTTTCTTGTTGTGGCTGATATTTCCACGGTCCAGCAGTTCCAGGAACTGTGTTTCACATGCAAATTAATTTTGAAGTGTAGCTTTTCCCGAATAATTATTTTTCTGTAACTCTTCTTGTTCAATAGAAATTTATGAGTCAGAAAGCATCCAGGAGATGCAGACCTGAAGTTTTGCTCTTTTGGGGCTAAACATTACCATTCAGAATCCATACATTTGTTAGACAACTGTTATGATACCACTGCTTGGCCAAAAGCAATAGCGAAATCTAGATCCCTGAGGATTAGTAGGACTTTGGATAGTGAAGCACTTGGTAAATTGGCAGGCCTCTACATCATGCTGACTTAAACTCTGTAGGAGTCCACTGAGCATCACTTCTGTAGAGTTAATCAGCTGGCAAGTTTTCACAGTGCTCTTGTCCTTGAGTGACCTGAAATGCTGGTCTTTGTCCCTATTCCTCAAAGTAGCCTTGCCATGGAACCGTAGAGTTAAAGGGACCCACAAGGATCATCGAATCCAGCCCCTGGCCCTGCACAGGACACCCCAAAAGTCAAACCATGTGCCCGAGAGTATTGTACAAATGCTTCTGGAACTCTGCCAGGCTTGGTGCTGTGACCACTTCCCTGGGGAACCCATTCCATTGCCTAATGACTCTCTGGGTGAAAAACCTTTTCTAAACATACAGCCCAAACTTCCCTTGACACAACTTCAGGCAACTCCCTTGTGTCCTGTCACTGGTCACCACAGAGAAGAGAGCAGTGCCTGCCCCTCCTCTTCCTCTTTTGGGTAAGTTGTAGACTGTGATGAGGTCTCCCCCCAGTCTCCTGTTCTCCAGGCTGAACAGACTGATTGACCTCAGCCACTTCTCATACGGCTTCCCATCCAGAGCCTTCACCCTCTTCATAGCTCTCCTCTAGATGCTCTCTAACAGCTTTGTATCTTTCATACTGTGGCACCCAGAACTGCCCCAACCAAATTCAACTTTCTGTCCACCAGGAACCCTAGGTCCCTTTCCATGGCACTGCTCTCCAGAATCTCATTCCCCAGGCTGTCCATACACCCAGGGTTCCCCCATCCCAGGCGCAGAATCTGGCAATTGTCTTCATTAAACTTCATACAAATGGTGATTGCCTGGCCTTCTAATTTTTAAGGATAAGCTCCAGGAATGACAGCTGTGATGCCAGAGGGGAATGAGAATGCATTTTATTCCTGGCATAGAGAACTTGCTGTGTGGAAGTTGTGGCTCCATTGGGGATGTATTAGTGTTGACAAGCAGACCACAGGGGTGTGAGATGGAGGAGTTTCAGCAAATGGTGCTGATGGAAATTGTCTACCTGCTGTTACTTGAAAACCATTTTTCATAAACGCAGAAAGAATTAGCTCTGTACATCAGGATGTGGAGGTGGATTCAGTGGGGAGACCATGATCACCTCAAGGGACATAGCACAGTGGCTGAAGTAGAGTTTATTAGGTTTTTACTATAGTCATATTTTTAATCCTTTCTAGTCCAAAGAGAGCTCACCGAAATATCTCAGAAAGCTCAAGCATGTTAACATCCATTACATCCTCTATATACCTGCCCATGTTAATAATTTAGATAGGTTGCCTAGGGAGATTGTGGAGTATTGGAGTATAAGGGTCAGTGGAAGTATTCAAAAGTTGTCTAGTTATTGGCTTAGGCAACGAGCTTTAGGTGGCTCTACCTGTGGGCAGAGGGACAGGATGGGTTGGAAAAAACAACCTTCAGAGTTCCCTTCTAATTTCAACCATTCTGTATTCTACTAAAGCAATGTAAAGGCAGCTAATTATAATTGTTTACTTAAAATTGGCAATTGTGTGGAAAAATATCACCACTTACAGTCTGTGCTATGATATCCCCAGGGTTAGAATGCAATATCAGAGTGTAGAGACTCCTCAGTCTTGCAACAGTAAGGCCAGACTAGTGAGGCTGACCATTGCCTCTGACACACTGGTGACTATAGCACCATGTCCTACAGCTCCTTCCACAATCATGTGTGAGTTACCATTGTAACACTATACATGCTCCTATATGAAGGTGACATTCTCCCTAGCATGAGGCAGGAAAAAACTTCTCAGTGGCTGGAAACATGCTCTTTCTACTCTTGACCTCTTTCCAGAAGAGGAAAAAAGGGAAGTAGAAAGATTAGTAAACTGTGCAGCCCTGAACAATTCACACCTAAGTGCAAGCAGATTTCATACAATGGCACAAAATTTACCCTGAATCATGCCACCATACCACCAATGTCACACGAAAATGATGTTTGCTTCAGCTTCACATACTAGGAAACTTCCAGCCTACACAGTTCCTAGCACCTGGCACTGGAGACACTACTGTTTTATAGTGGCAACTTTCAATTTTACTTTTTAACCAGTAATTAATTCTTCAAAACCAGAAAGTATTTACAGATGCAATATTTTCAATTGCTTAAATCAAATCCACATTTACATTTACCCAGATATATATATATATATATATATATATATATACACAAAAAATTTCTGGCATATCTTAGAAACATATCCTGTCTATTATGCAAAATCATTCTTTTTTAGAAAAAAAAAAAAACAAAACAAACAAACATTTCCAGCAAAGTTCTCATTTAAATGTTATCATCTGGGCTGAATTTGTTTTGAAAGGATGAAATAGGATAATATGACACAGGATTGTAATATCACTGTGCTTCTGGGTTGTTTTGCAAAACTGCAGAGAATTCAGTGTAATCTGGTGTTCATGGCTGGGAACGGGGCAGCCTGAATTCACTCTTTCTGTGTCTTTTGACCTACTGCAATCATAAATGAGATGCTTGACTTCCCCATGTCTGCTGGAAATATCCCAGCAAGGTCCATATAAATAAATGACTCAGTAAGTCATGCAATCTTCCTTCCATGGAAAAATTAACTATTATGATAAGAAACTAAAATAGAAAATAACTAGCTAACTACCTTAATTATACCTTTTCTTGGGGATATGTATTATAAATGCATTAATTTTATATTGATGATTATTTCTTATCATGTTTATGACATTAAACAGTGTTCAGAGCCCAAACATGTCCCTGAATTCAGGGATAAAAGAAATGCTTTTTCAGGTATGCTTTGGTAGTACTCTAGGCTATCTTAAAGCACACTTGCCTCAGAAAGATCAATACCACAAAGAAAGGCAATAGTGATCCTCTTTTATCATGGAATGTACAGATAGTCAGCAAAGATGAGATTTCAAGGATCACAGAATGGCTAGGTTTAGGTTGGAAAGGGCCTTAAGGATCATCTAACTCCAATCCTCCTACCATGGGCAGGGACACCTTCCACTAGATCAGGTTCGTCAAAGCCCCCAACCTTTCCTTGAACTCTTCCAGGGGTGGGGCATCCACAGCTTCTCTGCACAAACTGTGACAGTGCCTCACCACCCTCAGGGTGAAGAATTTCTCCCTAATATCTAAACTAAACCTGTAGTCTGTCTGTTTGAAGCCATTCCCCCTTGTCCTGTCTCTTCATGCACTTGAACTCTCTTGTAGCCCCTTTAAATACTGGAAGGTGCTCTAATGTGTCCCCAAAGCCTTCTCTTCTTCTCAAAGAAACCTCAATTCTCCTAACATGGTGAAATGATTTCCCCTGTCCCAAAGTAAAATATATTCCACCATAAACATAGAAGATTGGAGTAAAGTTGGCATTCTTTTCCCCAGCTTACTAAGGCAAGTGAAGATTCAAATTAAGTGGTAGTGAGGAAAAAGCAGCAAGCTTGTAATCTGTACCAACCTCTCATCAGACCTACATACACATTGTAGAGGCTCCTTAATAATGCAAAGGCCTCTATCATGCTTGAAAAAATATTCAACTTGTCTAACACAGTGAAATGTGTTGCAAAATCATGATTGTCTGTGAACATAACAGGTCTGATCAGGCTTTATTCATCCCTGATTCTGAATAGAAGTTTTTTGTCTATACTCTTTTACACCCAATTAATTTTTTTCCCAGAAATACATGCTTTTCACAAAAGCACATGGCAAAACAGACATATTCACAAAAAGTATAAGCACACATATGAATATCTGGGCTACAAAGTCCTTTTGTGGTAGAGAACTTGGGGCTGTGGAGCTGAAGGACTTGGACTGTGTGTTTCAGTCCAAATATAGGCAGCAGATCAGGCAGTTTTTTTTAATCAGAGCTGAAGTGGTAATATGATGGTGGTGAGAGACCATGGAAGGTCTTTGACAGTGAAAGGAGAAAGTCTCCTCGGACAAAGTGAAGGAGTTTGGTTTTGTCCTATGGGACCTAATTAACCATAACTATCTCCCCTTATCCAGCCTCACAGTGAGCTCTGTCAGCAACTAAGACAGGACTTATCAATCTTCCACTCACCCATAGCCCCTGCTAACCCCCCTGTCACCTGAGGGAGTGAAAAGCTAGCAAACCTTCCCCTTCTTTCCCCCTCTAACCCACAAAACTCTCCATTGCAGCCATGAGCTACCTTTCTCTGTCATCCACTGTTCAGCTGGTGAGATAAACGGGGGGGCACTGAAGCAGGAAATGCAGCCCAGCAGCAGGTAACAAAGTCAAAAAGGACACAAACAGCAGGGCAAGACACGTTCTGTATAACAGCACTTGTCCAGAAGACTTTATGGATTGAGCCCCTCTAAAAGGTGAGGGAAAGTTAAAGAGATATCTAGGTAGGTAGGTAGGTAGGTAGGTAGGTAGGTAGGTAGATACATAGACAGAGAGACGTCCATCCTACTGCTTTTTATTCTTCAGTGCTACCTTCCATCTCACCAAGCCTGCTTCTTTGTCTTCAGTGGAAGCCTGGTGATCCTTTCCCTCTGCATTAAATCCAAAAATGGCATAGGTATTAGTTGGCAACATTTGGGAACTGTGATGAGTACTATTTGTGAAGTTGCTGAAAATACTGGTCCTTGCTGTTTTCATTTGGATGAAAAAATCCCTCTATAATTTCACAGTGGTTTTGCAGGTCAAAGCCAGCATATTCTGTGCAGAGGGCATTTGTGAAAGAGGTGACCACCTGCAGCAGTGAGCTTATCAGTGACAGGCTTCCACATGGCATCCAAAACAATGTGTATGCACCCTTTTGTTGATCAGGTATGATAGCATTACCCAGCAGCACAAAAAAAAACCTTTCTGGCAATACAAACAGATACCCAAATGCTATAAAGGCACTGTCCTGGCATGAAAATAAGTAGTAGCTTCAGGCTGGAGATAAGAGAAATCAGACATTGCACTGTCTCCTACAAAATTTCCCCAAATATCTCTAAACCTGCCTAAGTGTTTCACCAAGGTGTGCTGGTTTTGGCTGGGGTAGAGATAATTTTCTTCACATTGGATAGTATGGAGCTGTGTTTGTGCTGAACACAGGGCTGACAATGCCTCTGCATTGCATGCTTTAGTTATTGATGGGCAGGGCTTATACAGAGCCAATACCTTTGCTGCTTTTCATACTGCCACACTGGTGAGGGGACTGGGAGTGCATGGGAGATTGAGAGGAGACACAGCTAGGATAGATGACCCTAAATGACCAAAGGGATATTCCAGACCATATGGCATCATGCTGAGTGTATAAAGAGGAGGGTAGAAGGAAGAAGGGGGCGATGTTTGGGATGATGGTGTTTGTCTTCCCAAGTAATTGTCTAATGGGGCCCTGCTCCCTTGGAGATGGCTGAACACCCGCCCAACCATGAGAAGCAGTGAATCTGTTCCTTGTTTAGATTTGTTTTTGTGTGTGGCTTTTTCTTTCCCTATTACATGGTTTTTATGCCAACCCTCACATTTTCCAGCTTTTAAGCTTGACTCTCTCCTGGATTCCCAGTGGGGGGAATGAGTGAGTTCCTGCGTGGGGCTTGGCTGCTGCCTGGGGTTAAGCCAGGACACAAGCCTTGTACTGAAATCAAGTCATAACTACACTGGATTGTAGGAAAGACCATGTCAAGAAGTGCTCATAGACTTCAGGAATGGACAAAAAGCAAAGTCTAGATGGCTGTGTGTAAGAGGAAGGGGGATGTTAACAATCAAAGGGGTAATGTTTGGATGATGGCTAAGGAGACCTCAACCGTCCTGACCACAGCCAACTTGTCCCACAGCTCAAACTGGCCAATCATTGATTAGTAGGTGTCAGAGAGAGCAGCTTGGGAACATGGGAAAATCATGTTCGTTAGATGAAGTATGGTCTCCCAAAAATTTGCTCAGCTATTGCAAAGTGTGGGGTGCATTTATAGCAGACCTCGACTCCGCCTCTGTGCACCTTCCAATTCTGCTCTGAGGACACTACAATTCCACCAGTCTGAGTTCTCCTCCTACATTAATAAATTTTCCCCTGACAGAGACAGAGCAGTGCTATTGAAAAGAGGGAAGAATATGAGCTGTAATTCTGGGAACATTGGCCATAGGTCATCAAGAGTTTCCTCCAAGCCTTATTCTGCCGACATACAAATTAGTCCTCCCTGCTATGCCTGTCTGGGTCAAATGAACCAATCAAGAGCTTGGCAAAAGAAGGGAATTGGGTGACAGTGCCACTGCACTGCTCATGAAGCAGAAAGAACAGGACAGGCAGGACATAGAACAAAAATAACTCTTGATGTCACCCAAGAGAAGATTTTAAGCTTGGTTCCAACTTCTAAAGGGGCTGACACCTTGCAAAAAAAAAAACCAAACCAAAACAAAACAAAATGAAAGAAAACAAAGCAAAACAAAAAAACGAACAAAATCTTACCACCCAAACTCCTCCCATCACCTCCTGTAAAGCAGATGAGAAGGCAGCATGGTACTTCTGAAGATAATCTGCTGAAAGGTCTCTTGTTCTCAGAGAAGATATTCAGGACATAGTTATATTTTGTGCAGCTCCAGGCTACATGCTATAGGGGATATTTTGCCCGCAGAGCAGGCTAGAGGTAATCTAAGGTAAAAGACTTCAAATGTCTGAAGCACATGCATTAAATTGTTGGCATCATATTCTTCAGTCTCTTTGATCTACTTTTGTTGTGCTAATGAAAGCAAAGCCTGGCAAACGGTCTAAGACACTGGACATCAGTCAATGCATTTTGTTATCTCTCAGGCTTTGCTTTTGAAGGAACCAAATAGTTCCCTCTGAAGATAGAGTAAGAAGAAGTGTTTCACATGGTTCTCTTTCTCTTTCAAACGCCTAGGGAGTGTTCCATGGTTCTTTCTCCTCCCACTGTCCCATTCACCGGCTGCCAATTCAAAGCAAATGTGCATTTGGCTTTTGCCAAGTCTGGCACTTCTAACAAGTTACAACAGAGGACTTCACCTTTTTGGAGCGCATTTTGAGTTGAACAAAGTATAAAAACATGCCCTCCAAATGCACTTCCTAGGACTTGAAGGACATTCAGGCCAAGTGCTCTATTTATTTTGTGAGTGCACAGTTCATGCTCCACAACAAGTAGTGTGGGTAGAGTTTTCAGTTCTGCACCATGAATAGCTCAGTTGCAGATCCTTCTATGATTGCCAATGTTTACTATCTTGTTCTTATTATCTGCCACTTCCTACTTAAATAATTGCAGCAATATCAAACAAAGACTGCACATCCACACACACACACACACACAAAAAATCTACATATCTGAGATTCAGGAAATGGCTCCAGCGATCTAAGAGATTAATCATTTCCCTTCTTTTCCAGTTTTGGGAGAAGGGAAGATTTTCATGTCAGTTGGCACAGCTAACATTTTAGCAGCTCTAAAATCCAAGCTTCCATGAAGTTTAACTTAGTGATTATTATAAAAGATTCAAAGTGTGTGCTGTAAATATGCAGTTTGTATATGGTACACATTACATATTTTTATCTATGTATACTGCCCATGCTAAACTTAACTTATCAGTATGATTCTTTGGTCGACTCTATTCATGTTTATCCAGCTATGTGCAGGAAATCAAAACCAACACAGTGAAGTCAATTCCCAGGATCCTGTACTTTTCATCCACAATAATGCTCACTCAAAGGACAAGCAAAAAAACAGGCAAATGTCTTGTGAAAAAAGTGTAATTCGAGAGCCAGCATCTCTCCTAATAAGTACAGAGCAATTTTACACAGAAGCTGGGCACTGTAATGACTGTCCAATAAAACCAAATTGCTGTATAAAGTGCACAAGCAGTCATTTGAAGAGGCTCTGAGTGGATGGATACTGGCCAAGAGCAAGTCACAGGGGAAACAAAACACCCAATGATACTTCAGTGAAGTGTTTGCATGGGGTTGGACTGTCAAGTTTGTGCTCTTTTGTGCACTGAAAGATCTGCCACTTTGTTGAACTTGCTGCAGCTGCATGACCTGTTGGCAGGAGAGAGTGCTCTGCATGCCCAGTGTTGATTTCCTCAGCTTCAGCTGACTACTTTGCCAATCAGTCAGATGCAATTTACAATCAGTTTAAGATTGCTCATCATTTCTGATGACTGGCACACTGACTCTTTGACAGAAAACCAAATTACGGCCCAGACCAATCAACAGCATAAACTGCTTTCAACCCTTCTCCCTTTTTTAGGCAGTGGCACATTTTTCCCTTTCTCTCCTGGAGAATCTGGCCACCCCTTCCCAGGGGAAATGGAGATGATGGAAGTTCATACAGAGTGGTAGCTTAGATTCTTATATATGTTTATGCTTATCACAGTATCTGAATTTAAGATAAGAGTGATAAATGGAACTTCCCAAGAAAGTTCCATTGCCTCTCAATGCAATTAATAGAAAAGTAGCAAAGTCCTCCAAACAGCAGCTTGAGGCAACTGTGGTGTATCCTTCTGATTTCCATAGCTGGAAGCCCTGTTCTAGCAGCGTTGGATAGAGTATTTCCATTCTTCAAGGCTTCACAGAGGAGAGGCCTGACAGTCACATTCTCAGCACTTTTAGCAAAACTGCTTGTATGCACCTACACGAACAATTTAATAACATTTTGACCACAGCTTGTTACATTAAGCTTTGCCTTTCCTTACAGTAGCAAATGTCCCATGAAACAACAGGAAACTGAAGAGTTTGTGCTGGCTCCAGAGATGGCAAACTCACATTAGAAGTGGCCAGCAATTGTGAGAAGGTGCTTCTATATCTGGTTTAGGAATTAAAATTATTTTATATTTCCGCAGTTAAATGTTTTGGTACTATTTTCTGCTGCATTCAAACTGTGGCTTCCTCACTCTGTGAGAAGTCTACATCCTTTTAGAGAGGACTTTCATTAACACACAAATGTCTCTGCTATTTCGTTCTAGTTTGTTATCTCCCTTTTTTGTTGTTCTAGGGGTTTTGTTTGGTTGTTTTTGTTTTTNTTTTTTTTTCTTCATGGTTCTCCATTTTCCCTGTTTAGGAATAATCTTCTAAGAATTAATGATTTAGATTACCTTAACAGATATTTTCTTATTTGGAAGGGAACGAAGGATCTGTTAGATAAGGCAGAAGATTCAAATTACTTGCTCGATTATACCTCAGTCCTCTGATCTGTTTTCAGAATTGTCTGTTAAATGCCTTGCACATTGGACCTGAGGAGTTAACATGCAGACTATTCTAAAATCAGTCAGACTTGAGCCAAAAACTTACCCAGGGACATTAAAACAATTCAATGCACTGGTAAGTATTTGGGACATCTGCTTTATTTGCTGCAGGTGCTTCAACCTGGAGATCCGCCAGGAAGAGAGCTCTTATAAAACTCCTTCACCTTATGTAAGCAAGGACACACTCCTTCAATATACAGATATATAAGGGTTGGAAGAATAAGAGCATCAGGATGCTTCTAACACTGAGGAAAGCTCCAGTGACTCCAGCCTTCCTGAGCTTCATAAATAACACAGCAGCTGTGACTGTGGTCAATAAGACATTTGCCTAACAGAATGTTAAGCTGCTTTCCTTTACAATCATTTTACAGCTGACTGATTCAGATGTTTTTGTATAAATGCCTTGTTTGACAAGTCCATTCTTGTCTCTGCATTTAAGATAATTTCTCTGACGACCATATGGACAGGATTCATTTGTCGAATAGCCTACCTCTACTGCTTTTGGATGCAGTAAGCTTCGTTGGTTTTTTTTTGTTTGTTTGTTTTGTTGTTGGGTTTTTTTTTTAATACAGTAAAGAAATTCTATAGTAACATCCTTGACAGGATAAAATAAAAGGCACTGAGATATTTTTGAAGAGGTAAGACAGTATTAGTGTTACAACAGCTCTTAAAAATGTTTACAGCATCTAAAAGGGGCTCGGTGTTTAGAGAGAAACATGGAAGGTCATGCTAGTTGAATTATTTTCCTCCATATTCAGTTGTGGTATGATCTTGGGCAAGTCTGACAGTATTTCTGCGTCTCAGCTTCACATAGGTAGCACAGAAATTCTCCCACAAGTAATTATAAAAAGGCCACATACACTCAAAGGCACCTCAGAAGAGGACAAGTAGTAAAATCTCTTTAGATATAACATGATCAAAAAAGCCAGTTTAAGTAGAGGCTTAGCTTCTCTCAGTTATAATTTAGAAGATGCACATAGCTGTGAGGAAAACCTTTGCACTCACATGAGTCCTGCTGTTGTCTGATTTAAAATAACTGTTCAAAGTGAAAAACAGTCTCTCTCAAATTGAGTGTCAAGGGTCTTTGCTACTGTTCCAAGGGTCTGTTTCTGCAATATTAAGAAAATACCTTGTAAGGTACATTTTATCTCTCTATTGCATACAGACAGCCTGTTGTCCTGCTCACTCTCAGAGGAGGATAACTGTTACCAGGTAACAATTGTATATAAATATTAGATATATTAAAAAATTAAAGTGGTTTTTAATTTTACTTGTGTCTTAAATGCAATGACATAACGAAGGTGTGGGTTCATGCTAAATTTCCATAGCAATGAATACTTCTGTTTCTGTATCAGTAAGTATAGTATAATCAACATTAAAATACACTTCTAGTCAAAATTTCTTCCAATATCACCATACAACTGCACAATGTTAAACCATCCATTTCTTATATACAGATCACAGCAAAGTACTATGTCCTATCCCTGCAATTTCCTGTACTGGTGTTTTAACATGGAAAGCAATGTTTTTTTCTGACCTTACAGTTTAGTTCCTTTACTCCACAGCCTTTTGAAGGGGAATCATTCTGATAAACCACGTGGATTGTTTTCCAGATAAAAACAAGCCAACTATTTATTGCTATTACAATTAATGTCACAGATAGGCAAAAAACTATATTGACAACAGTAATCTGTCAATTCTACATCTCCCACAATCTATATTCAAAAACTGTTCCCACCTTAAAGCTTTTAATGCAATTGATTTTCCTTCAATCTATTCTTTCATTCCCTGTCCCCCTGAGGCACCTGCTAAGCTCTCCTTGAAAGTTCCTCCAGGATCACTCCAAAGCCAAAGCAACATTTTTCACTGAGTTACCAAACCTTCAGATCCTTGCAATTAAAATCTAAACCAGAAGGTATTCAGCTTTCACTTTACTCTCTCAAACATGACCAAGTGCAATCATTGCAGGAAGCTGAGCATCCTTGTCAACAGCAGCAGCATTCTCTGTCTTAAAATGTTGCATTCTCTGTCCTTAAAATGTTACTGTCATGCCACTGCGTTTACCCTGGACTCTGACATGCCCTGATTGGGTGTCTGGTATCCTGGGATCCTCATCAGATTCAGCAAGACTAAAAAAAGGCTTCACCCGTTAAAAGTTTTCATTCTAACTGGTAAGCAGTGGCTCATCTTAAATTGGAGTTGGTGAACTTGATTGCAATTTAGATGCTGCTGCAGCAGTCTCTTATAAAAAATAGCTTTTCAATGCTTCTCATCCAAATGCATGTTCTTTTCCACCAGATTATATGTAAACCCCCTGATTTAGCATATTCCTTAACACTCACCACAAAACTCTTATCATTTATTGTGCAATAGATAATGTTTTTATCATTAGCATTAGATGATCTGGCCACCTTTTCTGTGAAGGCTGAGAATTTACTTTGATCTCAGGAATAAAAATAAGGACAAGACACCCATCCTTTTAAATTCCAGAAAATCTTGGATTCTCCCCCACTCACCCTTGAATGGGCACTCTTTTTTGATATTTATTCTTCAGAATTCAACTAAATATTGTTTTGTTCTGCTTTTTAAACAAAATCCATTGCATCTTACTCATTGGAGAAAAGGATCCCAAATTACTTTTTTACTGGTACTCAATAAAATGTCAATCATTCCTGGCAAGGTGTTTTTTTTCACTTACTGTAAGATTAAAAATTTTAATTTCAGATAAAAAATAAAACTCCATCTATCTACTGAGTTTTATCCAACAAAATTTTTTTAAATTACTTGATTAGCATGCAGGAAATTCTAGAGATAATTTCAATAGTTTGAAGTTCTGGCTGAGGTTCAATTCCCTTTTGATGCAGATTGCCTGAATGATTTTATGCCAGTTAGATGAGAATAAAGTCTTCTAGGCATCTAAATATATAAAGCTTGTAGTTGAAATTCCTCAATATTCACATTTTTGAAGATTTTTTTATTAATTGCAGGTAATATTATGAAGTAGTGACAGCCATATGAGTATCTTAGAGAGGAACAATCCACCTTAATGACAATCAGCATTATGTATGTTTGTTACAAAGTAGATGTGCCATTTAATGCCACAGATATTGGTCCAAGGACATGGCTTGCACTGCATTTACAATTCTTTATACAATGAGGCCTTTGATGAAGCCACCAGTTGCTAGTGTAAAGAAAAATAATAAACAGAAGAATGGAGATTAAGAGGCTAGTAAAACTGGGAAGAAACAATATTAGAAAAATGCATTAGGCCAATAATCAATTAATGGATCCAATATGTCGCAGAAACTTCAAGAAAAAATTGTCAGTTTTTTTTTACCCCAAAGAGTTCTGATGCACTGAAATCATCAAGACAGTTTTCTTTCGAGAATTTTTTCAAAAGAAGGCGATACACAAAGGGAAAATAACTATAATAAACAAAAAATAAGTCATAGAATCATAAAATAATAGAATAGCCTTTTCAGATAAATGAACAAAAAAACTTAAATGTTGAGGTCAATTTGGTGTGAACTAAAACTAGTAAGAAAGAAACATTAATTGGAATCAATACATGGCTGTGAAAATGTTTGAAAAACCTAAATAATTGCAACACTTAATTCTGTTGTCTTAAAGGAAAGCAGAAAGGTCAGGTAATTAAATTGTCTTAATGCGAACAAGGAGTAAAAGCTGCAGCTTTTAAACATACTGAAGTAGTTCATAGAAAAGTGTGAGAAAGTAAATTATTCAATACCAAGGCAATTAAACTAAGAATGGAGAACCCCACACAAATTGACAATTCTTGAAACACTTAATGTAAACCCTTAACAAAACAAATTGCCAGTGAAATTAAAATTGATAATTTGTTTGCTTCAAATGATTTGCAGTTAGTCACATATTGTGAAAAATTGTATCATAATTCACAAATGTAGTGTCGGTTATCAAAGACACAAGAAATATTGACCCATCTGGGGGGAATGCTGTTTGTTCCCTAGTGAGCAAAAGGAGATGTCTGTTTTTGTAGTTTGCCAGTCAGTTTGGGATAAAGTAGGAACATTTGGGGATAAAGGAGGCTGGGATTTTGTTGTCTCTCTGGCAGGCAGCAATAGTAGGCAGAAGAAATGTAATCAACCTTCTTCTGATATTGTCACGTGTACACAGAACTACTGATCCCCAGATGGACCAACAGAGACTAAATTCAAAATAACAGCACGTCAGCATTAATTTTACTGTCCTGTGTTGGTAAAACCCCTCTTCAAAGGATTCCACCAGAAGATGATGCTACATTCAAAGCAGGCACAGAAACTCTTACTGGAACTGTGTAAAAAATTACATCTCAGTTTTGTTCCAGCTTCCCTCTCTGCCACAAGGTTGTCTTTGTGCCAGAGCACACTTCAGCTTCTGTTACCTGGCATCAGTTAGCGAGAAGTTTTGAGGAGAGAAGCACTGACTTTGAGAACTGCATGTTTCTGAAGGCAGATGGGTTAGACTCAGCCTAGAAACTCTTCGGGACCTTTGAGCTTCACTTAGAAGTGAGGTTGAGTACCCAATTAGTACACAAAATAAATCAAAACCTTTGCCATTCTGCAGCAAAATAAAGAAATAAATGCTAGCTAAAATGTCACATTTGCTTCATAAATTATGATTTTTTTCCAAAAAATTTTGATTTTTTTTTTCTTCTAATGGGAAGAAATCACTTTAGCTGGAGATTAAGGCACTTAGTACATGTATGTTGTGAAAAAACACTGAGTTATTGCTTGTAAAGCACCTGTGTATACAAGGAAGATGTGGCAGCCTAGGCTACATTTAGAGAGCAAGACTGGTCTGCCCTGATGTCTTACACTCACTGAGTCCCACTGGAGGAACGGATGGAACACTTCAGGGCTTCCATTTTTTCCCACACCTGCACCCCAGGAGATCCAGTCCCATGAACTAAAAAGTATCCCATTTCAAAAATCTAGTGTTCCCTCCTTGACATGAATTTCAGCTTTTAATTCCTCTGCTGTAAGACTGTAAACCAGTTTTTTACACAAATGTTGACTCTTGATTCAAACCAGGTATTCCTTACTTTAAAATAGGGGAAATCTAGTGTCAAGTAGTGATAAAACTTGTGGAAATTTCCCCTTCTGAATCTTTTGAACTATCAGAATGCATCTTATTGAAGAGTACGTCAAAATGAAAATTTCTTGGTTGAAGTGTTGGAAGTCAGAAAGCAAATCAATATCAGGAAATGTGTTTTTTTTTTATTAAATAGCTATAGCTGCTTACAGGAAAGAATTAATTACAATATTGAAAATTAGGGTTTGTTTAGGCATTGGAGTGGGGTGGGGTGTTTTTTGTTGTTGTTCATATAATAGTTTACTTACTGCTCATGAGATTCCACACTTGAAGTATATATATACAAAAAAACCCCAAAAACTAATTTTGAGACTTTCTTTCATTTTTGAAATAATTTACTTTAAACAAAATTAACCGAATCCTTAATCTGTGGGGAGAGGAGAAGTCATTTTGAATACCCTTGTCAAAGCATTACATCAGTCTCTTCATTCAAGCAATGCTACAATAAGTACTGTATTCCTCCCTTCATATGGAAAGTGTTTTATGACCTATAATTAAAGAGAATCTTCCCTCTATACAAGTGCCACAAAAATAATTTCTGCATGCTGTTAAAACCCTCCTGGACAGGAGAATAAGAGGGTTTAAGAGAAATTATAAAAACAAAAAGTCGACGAAACAACCAACTTGACAAGACCAGACAAAGTGACAGTGTCATTTTCTTCATAAAGACGGAAATTGGACCACTTGTATTCTCACATATTGAGGTTTAATACTGGACAAGCAGCATAACTAACCTTGCCACAAACCCCAGTTTTGTCTCATTTGTCTCTTCTCTTGCCCTTTTCATAGATGAGGGATGGAATCTCTCCTATTAAGACAGGCTGAGACAGTTGAGGTTGTTCAGCCCAGAAAGGAAAAGGCTCTGAGGAGATCTTAGAGCTCCTTCCTATATGTAAACAGGGCTACAAACAGATGAGGACAAACTTTTTAGCAAAACTCAAAATTATCAGGCAAGAAGCAACAGTTTTAAACTCTAAGCAGGTAAGTTTAGACTGGACATAATGAAGACTTTTTTTTATGGTAAGGTAGACAAGACATTTGCACAGGTCATCCAGAGATGTGGCTGCCTTATCCCTGGAAGTGTTCAAAGGTAACTTGATCTAATAATAGTGAAAAATGAGATTGGGCCAGATGACCTTTCACTGTTGACTTTTCCAATCAAATAATTCCATGATTCTGTGCCCCCTATTATATATGCGTTGATGACATGATGTTGTAGTTTATCATAGTAACCAAAGAAAGAGACAAACAAACTCCTTGGAGGCAAACAACATAATTAGGTTCAAAAAACAATTAGGCTACTTCGTGTGCAATAGGGATTAGGGATTCTCATCCATAATCACACAACTCTGATGCTGGGTATCAAGGAAGTCAGTGTCCAGGCTGGAAAATTCTCCAGTGTAGTGTCTCATGCCACCTCTGGAGGAGTAGTGACTTACATGCCCCTTCATGCAGACTATTGGTGCTTTACATGTGTATTACAGTGAAGCTCTCACCCTAAAAATGATAAAGGTTTTGGTCACAGGCTCTCTGTTACAGTATTTGTATATCCACATCAGTCACAGTATGACACTAGGCCAGATTCAATAACTAGACACTAGGCCAAATTCAATAACTAGCCAAAGCAAATAGTGCATGTGGTCTTCAGCTAGCAGACAAATTCTGATGCCTCTCTTGCTTCTCTTGCGTCTAATATTCTTTGCAACATCTTTTCTTCCCCGAAGAAACTATGAAGTTTAGCTGGAAGAGACTGACATTTCCTATAGTTGCTGGACAGAAGAGGAAAAAATTACAGGACACTCTCATAAGACTTTTCCTCATGGAAAGAAGATAGCCTCCCATTACATTCCCTCCCCTCTTGTCAAGAAGATGCCCTGAAATTCCACCAGCAATCACAAATAAGGAGATGAAACTCACCACACAGCAAAAAAAAAGAAAAAAGAAAAACATAAAACCTCCCCAAAAAACCCCAAGTATTTAAAAATCATACAGTGTCTTAGTGTGAAGGAATAACAGCTTGAATAATGATGTACCAAAGCATTCTGGAAACCATAAATGAACAGTGTAAGTCAAGTAAATAAATACTGTAAACAGGTTTCTACTTCTATACTTTATTTTACCGTTCTGAATTCAAGTGAGGAATTCTTTTAGGTCTGTTTTCAGGCACATTTAAATGTTTAGTAAGAACTATCTGTGTTTCTTTGTGTTCATTGCTACATATTTTAGCAGTGACATTACATTATTACAATATAATAAACATTACCTTAGTTTAGGGGTCTCAGAAGCAAACCCTACATACTGATTCTGTGATTATTTCCTAATAAATTATTGTGCATCATAACACCAATTCTCATGCAGAAGTAATAGGATAAAAATACAAGTTGCCAAGTCTGTTAGAGTTCAGAATTAACTGGGAAACTTTTCCTTCACCTGATACTTCCAAGTATGCAGTAATACTAATTTGAACAGGAAAGTCCTTACTGTAGTCCAAAGCCTCAAGACTGGTGTTCCTCAACACAGGAAGGACAAGGCGTGAGCTGTCTGTAACCCAGGAAAGGATGCAAACTTGTCCACCAGGAACACCTTCCCAGCATATCTGTGCAAGAGAACCTGCAGAGCTGCTTAGGGCCAGGTTCTACCACAGCCTAACCCTCAGCACACAAATGGGAAGTGGCAAATCATGCCTCAAGTCAAGTCAACAAGCCGGGGCTGGCAAAAGCCAGGGCTGAAGACAGGTAATCTAGGACAGAGCTCAGGTCCCAGGGCTGAGCTGAAATGGGGGTCATTTTAATGTAGGTCCATGAATACACTCAGAACCCTTGAAAACGCTTAGCTGAGAAGAAAGAGGTTCAATTCAGTAAAGGCAGGAGGCAGCTTTCTGCAGTATACCAGATTGATGGCCCTAACTGGAAATTTATCTTGATCTGATTTACAGTAAAGATGCATTTTCCATTATCATTTATTATCATTCCATAAACCCTTGCATATTTGGTTCTCAGATTCCAAATATCCTAGAAATATGGGCAGAGATATTTAGCACAAATTTGCTGTCAGCATCTGTAGATAGCCATATAGAATATAGCATTTTGACATAATGAATCCAATAAGCAAGGACAATGTTATTGCATTTTATTTTCTTTACCTAATTGCACAAAAACCTCAGACACTTATTTTGAAATGTAAAAAGAGAGCAACTTGCAGAAAGTTTAATAAACAGAAAATGTATTTGGTTATTTATCACCCTAAACACTGGCATTCAATTGCATAAGATGTTTTTTTAATTTATTATGGCTTTTCCTTTTTTTAGATAGTGAACTATTTTTAAGAAGAGAAAAATGGTATACGCTTTTCATGGAAATTACTTCAATCTTCTGTTCTTTCATTACAGATATATTTCCTGGTTTGTTCATCTCCAGGAAAGCTGTGATTGGAGGGGATTGGATGGTGCTCTCTCTATTCTCAGCCCTTAGAACACACAATCAAGGCTTTCCCATTAGTATGTTACACTATGGGTCTGCATTTCTGAAAATACTGTACAGTCATCCTTGACAGTTCATTAACAGTGGGTACAAATACATACAGGGTGAGAAGGAGCTTACTAAATATTTTTACAATAAGATACGATTCTTTAAATTTTAGTCCAGCTCATTTTGATAATCATAGTTCAGCATGTTTTGGTTTTTCTTCCAGAACAGCACCAGACAGCTGCAGGCTTGAGATCTGTCTCTGAGAGTCAGAGTGTGTGCCAGCCTGGTCTGGAAGTCACACATCAGGAGGCAGTGCCTTGACTGTGTGCTTCTGATGCCTTTAAAAGAAAAAGATGCACAGGAGCACTAATGTGCATGCGTAGCTTCCAGCTCATCTGGCCACAAGCTCTATAGCTGTAGTATGTGTTAACCAGTCATCACACTCTTTTCTGGCATCCAGAGGTCTAACAGGTTGGTCAGTGGTGATCATAATTCCTTAGACTCAGGAAACTGAGATTTGGCTCTACTCTGCACTGTGTACTAAGGCAATTCTGACATAAGGCAAGCAAGGAAAGAGTTCATACCTTCTAGAAGAAATATTGATTCTTTACAGAAAAGACCTGGTGATATTGGGCTCTGCATGATAACTAAACAGTTGAGAAAAATGAGGAAGTTGGGAGGGGCTCTGTGCATTATTTATTTATTTATTTACTTATTTATTTTTGTTAAAAAACTTTCTTTTTTAACAACCTACACTGCAATAACAGCAGAACTAATCACTGGATTAGGATGTTATTGCTCTGGAAAGCTCACCGTATATATTTGCAATTCTGAACAGCTTGCAGAGGTCTGCTTATGAAATTCACAGAGATACTGTCAGCTTTGGTGAAGGCTAAAATGAAAATAAATAACAATGAGAAGCCTGTTTTTTCTCTAGTACAGTGAGATTCAGGCTTGTTCCCTGCACTCTGAAAGTGGGAATTCCACATTATTCTTAAAATTAATGCCATTTGCTAATAGTCATTACAAAACTGTTTCTGGACAGTTGGTTTTGTTCGGAATCTTTTCTGCCAAAATTCTCAGGGAAAAAAAAAAAGATAGCTTTAGAAACCAGTCATGCACCATTAACTTCTTATAGTATAGTGATTTCTCATAGGAAAATACTGCAATTATAGTGACAGAAATTAAGACACTGTAATACAATGCAGAGAAAAAACCTTTTCATGCAGCAGAAGGACTCTGGTGGGCATGAGAGTTTCCATTTTGTATGCTGAAAATTTGCCTAATGCGTCAGCTTAGTGAGAGCCCAAATTGAGGAAGAGAAGAAACAAGAGTAGCTGGACAGAGAGCATGAGGGGACATCAGGCAGATACAAGGAACCTGTAACCAAACAGAGCTCAATCTCTTTTTTAGGCTGTTGGCCTACATTTTAGAGAGTTTTGTAGACTAAAACACCTTATCACAACTGTCCTGCAGCACCACTCTGCTATCTCCTTTCAAGTTTTCAGATAGGTTTGCATTTTAGATACACATGGCCAACGAAAGAAGTCTTTTCCATTAAATTACTTTTCTTAAGCAAACCATTTAAGTGTTTTAAGAAAAATAATGAATGCTTCAATTTATTCAATGCTTCTCTAAAAGTTGAAGCTAGAACATTCATGGCCATGAGGAATGAAGGACAACTTGGAAGGGCTTTGAGCAAACTGGTGTAGGAGAAGGTGTCCCTACCAATGGCAGGGGTGTTGGAATTGGATGATCTTTAAGATCCATTCCAATCCAAATCTCCTATTCTTTGACAAGGCTCCTCTTGAGGTTTGTGTTCTAAAGAACAGGAAAAGAAGAAAAAAGAAGGAAATTAAAAAGAGGATGGAGTCCTGAAAAAAAATGTAAAATATAATTTCTATACCAATCACCTTGACAGAGCTGAGGATAAAAAGGGCTTCCAAGAAATATAAATATGAATAGAGGAGGCGTCTGTCTCTGACCTTATGAAAGATGTTCAATGCTTAAGGATCATTAATAGGGGCCTCAAGCATTGCTGCACTTTAGGATGAAATGTTGGGAGAAAAAGGAATTTTAAAGAAGTGAGATAACTAGTTAATCAATGCTTTAATGGGAATGACAAAAGACATAATGGTACTAAGCAGCTCCTAATGTCAGAACAAAGGAAATTGGATTGGAAAGATAGAAGTACAATTTGCAGGGGTCCATATAGTCCCAACACTATTTTGCTTATTGGTTGTCCAGACAAGTAATTTTTTAATAGCAGAAGAAACGTACTTGTGCCTCTTAGAAGGCAAAACATTAAAGAAGCTCAGTCTCTAATTTGTCATTTTCTGTCCATTTTCATGAGAAAGTCTGAATAATAGTAAGTGATAAGAGAGCCAAGTTGCTAAAATAGGAAAATCAGAGGATTAGCATTTATCCTGATTCCTTGGATGAGGCTGTCAAGAAAAGGACTTGTGATGATCACAGGATGCTGGCTTAGAAACTGCTGTAGTTTGTTAATTTTCATTAGTTCTCCAGTGTTAACTCTAAAAATAAAAAAGCTAAATGACACCGATTTTAGAAGACCTTCTTTAATAATTAAGGAATTAGGCTCATATGCTTACCTAGAAAGGTTTTTATAGGTTGGATTTTTCCCAGCTTACTCTATTGAATTTGAAATTTAGGTATCTGTGGATTTAAGTATTAAAGGAATTTTATTTACCTTCCATCATGAGAGAGCAATATCATCAAGGTGTTTAATATTTCTAGTGTTTACTTCACTACATCTTGTTCTCTTTAGTACATTTGGTATTAAAACATCCCAATTCACTTTTCACCTTTCAAATCGTTTGTGTTAGTATTGATTTTGCAAGTATTTTACCAATAATTTCTCATCTGAAGATGTTAGGATGTAATAAAAATATCTCTTATGAAACACTCCATCTAGCTCATATTAGATGATGTATTCATGCATTCAGGATATATTCTGTGTTCCTTTACAGAAAAGTAGTCAATGTAGATTAACAAAAAATTTAAATCAAGCTAATAATCATGCTGGGAACTAACAAATTTGTTAACATTTGAGAATGTACAGAAAGATAAGGTCCTTTCCACAAAACATCTTCAAAGGATTTGCAAAACCAGGTTTTTTAATCTATGTTAATCAGAGTGATATTTGTAGCCTTGTTTTGTAAGGTTTGAGAAGGCTTTGGAGATATTGACAATATATTTAGCATCCATTGAATTGTATGCGTGATTTGTTTTCTGGAAAAAATAGGGGGAATCTATTTTGTGGACTGCAAACAATGCTGTTTCAGACCTCAGCCAGCTTCTCTGGAGATGCAGAATGGAAATGAGACATATATAGAGTCAATGAACAGAAAACTAGGCAGAGTGACCGAGGAGGAGGGTAATGAAAAGTGGGTTTGCAAATGCAGAAGGGTTTGAATAAGTCCTTTGCAAAATACCTACAGGCAAAAGTTATATCAGATATATGAGCTGTCCCTCAGATCTAACCACCTAAAACAGACCCCTTGATGTCTGATGTGTGATAACTCTAGAACTGAAGATAATGGGAAGTATCACATTTTTTCAAAATAGGAATTGAAAAAATGAATTGAAATATGAGAAAAACCTTCATGCATGGCTCTTCCCTGATTGCATCCTAAACAGTTTATCTATCCCATTGCACACACTGAAAAGCATCACATGTGCTAGGAATGCTCTAATATGCTGTCAGATGTCTCTGAACTGGCTTAAAGCTTGTAGTAGAGACATCTCCACATAATATCCCTTGTATTAGGTAAAACATCTTGTGGAAACAAATCCTTATGTTTCTAAATCTTGCTTCTGTTTTAACTTGCTCATAGATTTGACCTTTGTGCGTTAAGCAGAATCTTGAAAATCTGTCAGTGCAATTATTAAATTTGTGTGTCCAAACCCAGTGGACTCACCATTTTAATGCTTTACATGCATTCAATAAAATTTCATCAGTCACCATGGTCTTTTCTCAAAGCAAAGCATTTTAGAATGAAATAATTAAACTGCGAATTCATGGCAATTGAAACACATGCAAGTGGTTCATTTACAACTTAGCTACAAGTAATGGGTGCATTGCTCTTGCCTATTGGTTTTTCTTATTTGCCTCTTAAAACCGAATATCATATCATTAGATCTACTGCATTTGTATTTTTATTTGCCGTCTTAACAGAATGTTAGCCTGTGTTTTTGTGAACTAAACACGAAGCATTAAATTTTCTATTCTTTACTGCATTTACTACTCTCAGAGAACCATCCATCCTGTCATCTGTTTTCACATAGAGTAGTAACTTTTCCTGGAAATACTGCTTTTAAAAAATTTCTAAAGATTTCAGCAAACTATCACTTTATAAGAAGAAGTATAGTAGAGTTTGCCCTATAAAATGAAAATCTACATCTTTCAGAGGATCAAGTTTTTAGTTTTTTAGATATTTTTACCTCTACTTTTTTCAGAGAACTATTTAAAAATCTGAGTTACAAATTACTAAAATCTTTTCAGAACAATTCTCAGCTAAAACAACATCATAGCTTTATCTGAATCAAAACATTTAATTTCAACATTTTTATTCAGTAAAATTTTCCATGTTGACTGCCATTATTTGAAGCATGTCCTGCACAGTAAGATGGGCTATGGTCTATTTTATCTTCATAATTTCAATATCTTTCTGTTCTGACTTTACTTGCAATGTTATATATAGCATTTCCCTGACCACTCTGCTCTGCCTTACAAAAGTCCTGCACCTAGGAACAGGAAGACCAAAGCTAAGGAGAGATACTCACCCCCACTGCTAATAAAGCAAAACATTTCAATTATGAGAAATGCTGAAAGAGAGAGAGAGCAAAGTAAACTGAAACTGTCAGGGTCACCTCCCCTGCCAAAGCTCAAAGCTACCATAAAAAGGTCACCTGTGATGTGAACAAATTTTGTGGAAAAGGGATGCCTTTTAAACTTGTATGAAAGAAACCCGGCTGGCGTGGTTGCTTTGACAGACCAGTAAAATGTTCTCACCGATGAATGGATTAACAGTGACACACAACATTCAAACCATGCCAGCATGCTCTTACATGGCAAGGTCAGAAGATGAGTAGCTTTCTGCAGCCCTGTCAAACCAATTACCACAGGCCACTTCAGAGGTCAGCTCACTGCCCTCCCCATGATCCGGGTCTGTGCTGCAATGCTGCACACAGGGGACTGAGCTATTGTGACCAGTGTGAGCACAGCCCAAACAGCACTGCAAACAAAGACAGCACCAGGTAGTGCAGCACCAGGGCTGGAGGGCCCCACATCAATGGGGAAGCACTAACAGTGGACACATGAAAGGCCTCTGCATCTTCTCCAGATCCCACATTGTGTCGGTATATGATGAAATGGCCAACCACAACTCTTAAATATTGCTTTGTCCTCACAAGCTAACGCTTTAGCACTCCAACTGCATCACATTTTTTATCAGGTTTCAGCCATCTCTTTTGATGTATTCTCCCCCAGATACCTTTAACTTATTAAAGGTAGAAAACAGATACATGGGAGTTTTTCAGTGCTATAGGTATCATCCCATACCATTTACGACTTAGAGACAGACTGAACTTGCTCAGCATGTTTGCCTGCAGGTCAAGGTGGTATTTTTCTTAGCCAAATCTTTTATACTTTCAAAGCAAAACCATTTTGAGTTTTAGCCGATTCTCATTTCTAAATCTTTCAATTACTAAAGCGGTAAAAATGCTTATCTACTGCAAATATTCTGTAAAATTGAAATAATCTGGAATTTCAGAGGATGTTGACTCACTCTGTATGTAAACTGTCTCATGCATAGCTATTGTAACCAAGTTTAAAGCATGGAGAGCTGAGAATTACATGTGTAATTTGTGTGTCCACTGTGTCTTCAAGGATTTAGAAGTATTATGTTAAAAATCAACTTTTCTTTCTGCCTCAAAGATGCATACACTGAATTATTAATAATACAAAGGTTTCCCTGCACTGTTGTTTTATTTCAGTACTTTTACATTGTTACCAGAACTCTTTCAGGGCATTGTCAGATTTTTAAAGCTAACCCATTCTGCATTATAAGCAAACAGAGCTGAATAAATGTAATCTTTGTGGATACAAATTGTGAGCAGTATTTACCAACAGGCAGCTGGAAAATCTCTCTATATATTCCTTACTTAAACTGAGATGAACTTAAAGGGCAAATTCTAACCTTAAATTCTCAATTTCAGCAGGCTGTATACCTAAAAAAGGAAGAGCAAATGTTAAAAAAAACATGAAATGGCACAAAAGAAGAGGCTGTGATGACTTAGTTTGTAGGGAAACACTACTTATCCACATTTCACAGTAGCATTACACTGAAATATCAGGTACCACATTCCCTTCACACCAAGCTCAGCACAGAGTGTAAAAGAACAGCTTTTTGCTTGGTCAAGCAGCTCACTTGATCATTGCTGTCGCTACATTTTCTATGATCTGCATTATTTACTATATTCTTAAAATAAAAAAGGATGCAAACATAGCATTTGATTATATATGTTTTTGCTTTTTAAATCTTTATATTTTCAAGTTATCAATACACCCTTAAAGTGTCTTGGTGGCTTAGCTGAAGGGAAAACGAAACCCCTGAGAAAAGACCTGAATTCCCCTGAGCAAAGTTTGACAGCTTCAACCAGGTCACAATGAGTTGGGTGTGCTCAGCCCTTCCTGAGCTTCAGCACTGTTGATACAACCAGATCCTGAAAACATCATCTTCCTCCCAGTGCGATCACAGCATGCAGAATTCACATAAGTGGGTGAATAATTCAGATATTTTAACTATGCCATCTAGAAATTCCACCCTCAGTTTCAAATCATCCATTGGATACATATTTCAGTTCTTCCAGGCACTCAGTTTGTAGAAATACAAATCCCACTGGGACTAAAAAATAATGCTGGAATAATGGATACATTTATTTTTCTTTTCTCTGTGTTAGAACAATTGTAACTCAGTGGCACTCCAGTGAAATACATATGCATCTCAAAACAATGTCTGCAGAAAACAAATTAGAAATGAAATAAGCCAGAGAATGAAACAGGAATCAGATAGATTCGGAAAGCAGGAAGGAATGCTGATGAATTGCATGCAGCTTTTCCCTTGCAAAACCAGGCACGGGGTTTGAATGCTGGCCAAGCACACTCATTATGTTTCAGTAGATCATCACGACTTAAGATCATGTGTTGTTCTTAAAAACATCAAGTTTGTATCTGGTTAGCATCGCACATTGATCTGTGCATGGAAAGGTCAGGTGTGATGATGCTTCCAGTGCCTAAAAATCACTATGATTTTTCTCTCTGCTCTAGGAATTCAAAATCTGGTTTAATGAATACAAATCCTGAGTTTGTATCCAGATGACTATGACACTGTTTCTCAGAGTAGTCAAAAACTAAATTTCAGCTAATACATGTAAGGGTAGATGTTAATGTACCAGAGATTTAAAAACTTGATCCTTCATAGAAATGTCATGCTATAAACATCATCCCAGAGTCATTGAATTCTGAAAAACATCTGTTGTGGCTGATCTCACATATGCCCACAGGCTTTATAAGATACTTCCTGGAAGTAGAGGACTAGGTTTTTGTGCTGGTTTTGCATGAAAAGTCACTTGAGAGGAGGAGCACGGAGTACAGAGACATACACAGGGGCTATTTCCTCTATGAGAACGTTCTCTGTGAGTTCCTGGGACCAATCGGAAAGCTGATTTAATAATTGACAACCTGGGAAACCAATTAAAAAGTTATTTTGCGTCCATGAATCACATCGGTAAACTGATCTCTCTCTCTTTTCACTTCTGTCTGCGAAGCAGGCAACAACTGGCCCGGCCCGGCCCGGCCTGGGCCCTCCCCATGCGGCCTGGCCGGGCAGGGGGCTCGGGAACAACAAGGCCTCCCCCTGTTTCAGCCAGGGGCCCTGATGGCCAGGGTGGGGAGAGAGAGAGACAGAGACAGAGACAGAGACAGAGACGGAGACGGAGACGGAGACGGAGACGGAGACGGAGACGGAGACGGAGACAGAGACGGAGACAGAGAAGCCTTTGCAAAGCAGCCGTGGGAGGCAAAGCCTCCCTCATGCAGCTGCATGGCCTGGCACATCTCCAGCAGGGCCTAGTCCAGCTCCCTTCATCTCCTGTGTGCAATTTTAACTCTTCCAATGCTTGGATAAGACAGCAGATCTCCTGACCTCCCTTGAATGAGTGGAATAGAGCAGAAAGTATACTAAAGTTAGTGGAGTAGGCCCTTAAAAGTAATAGCTCATGAGCTTTGACCATAACCCATAACACAGCTCTGGAAAGACTGTGAAGATAGGAGGAGTTTCGTGGTCTGCAGATTTTCCCGGGTGGATGCAAATTGTGAAAGTGAACACACACCCTATGGCTAAAACAAGAAGGAGCTTCTCTCTCTAGAGTGAACTGAAATGATTCTTTAAGTGAATGACTGACTGAGGTGTCTCTGTGTGTCGTTCTTAAGAAATATTGAAGGTGGGCAGGAGGAGGAAGTGATCTGAAAATCTTATTCCAAATTCCTTATTTTCTCTGTGTTATTAATAAATTTCTTCTTTATACCCTTTTAAGTTCTAGGCCTGCCTTGTTTTTGCTTCTAAATCCTGTCTCAAAGAGAAATTGAGTATATTAAAATTGGCAAACCTAAATCAAACCAAGACAGTTTTGAAACTAGTTAGTTAGTTGTTTGCTGATTTTGTTTTGGGATTTTTACTTGTTCTGTTTTATGCTGCTGATCATTTTAATCTCCTGAATATAAAAAACATACAGTCTCATTCTAAACTAAACAAAAAAAAGTATTTTTTGTGGAAGGTATTTGGGTTGGCACTGCATTTACACAACATTTTCTTTACACTAAAATTCCAGAATAAATGTCCTGACTTTTTTTCTGTGATAAATGATTCTTTGATAAGAAAAATTCCAAATCTGGAATGTTATTTAGTGGCAGAATGTCTTATTTGTGATTTGTGAAGGTGCACTGCCTGGAACCACAGTATCCTTCTTCTCCAGTACAATGTTATCTAGAAGTAAGAAAACAGTTATTGGGTGGGGATGAACAGATCTTTTGTATAAATCATCCATTAAAAAGTTCATTTATGAATTCCAACAGAATGTGGTAGATGGATCATTAACTAAACCAACCAACCAAAATGCCCATCCAGTCTAATTTATGAAATCACCATAGCTTATTTTTTTATCCAGTAGCCTATTGAACAAGATGCTTGGGCCTACAAGTGATATATATTCCAAAGCTAAATGTCTTGAACCTACATTTTGCACAACTTTATGCAACATTCTGGATCAGGCAGCTTGTATTTCTTTCCTTGAAAATAGCAAAATTCAATATGACTTGAGATAGATTTAATAATTTGATAGTAAATATACAAATATAGAAGTGATGATTCCTAGATTTCAGTAGCTCCTTTTTTTTTTTTTCCCTGTGTGGAATATTAATTTTTCCTGAAAATCACACGGTACTCCCATTTGAGCTAAAACACTTTTTCACTGAAATAATTTTCTGTTCTATAAAACTGCAAATAACTAAAAATGCAGGTATTTAATTTTCTAAGGAGAATCCCTGATGGAAAAAAA
>WBND01000209.1:637753-670007 GCA_013398595.1 Tychaedon coryphoeus
GGAGAGGAGAGGAGAGGAGAGGAGAGGAGAGGAGAGGAGAGAAGTTCACAATCTATATCAAAGTTTTATTCTTTTTTTATTCCTAAAAAACAGCAGAGGGATCAAATATTACAGGCTTCCAAGAATACTTGGAATCAATACTCTCATGATTGATAGGCATATAAGTTGATGATTGTCAATCTTAATGAGGACATAGCAAGATTGCTGGGTTGCAGAGCTAAATTTTCTCTCCCTGTAGGCAATCAACACCATCCTAATGATGCTTTCAGATCTATGTATGAGAAAATTAACAATCTGTGAAAGTGTATTTCTTTCAGGATTAATACTGGAAATCTCAATGACATGGTGACACTAGAATGCTGAAAAAATTACAAATGTAAATCTTATTTTCTGTCTCTGCTCTGAGAGCAGCAAGAAAGCTCCAAGTATTTTAAAAGAGAGAAGCTGTGGACAAGCCTATGGTCTTTTCCTGTTTTTTGGGGGTTTTTTTATTGGAGGAATGAAGAGGTAGCTGTGAAAGTTCACCCATACCTTCTGCTAGTTTAACTCTGGTGTGGTTTAGCCCTGGTCAGCAGAACAAACCCATAGATACAGCTGTTAGGAGGCACCAAGTCTCACTTCCCTATAACATATTCCATCACATAATCGTCCTGTTTCCAGTGAGAGTTTGTTTCAAACACTGCTCAGTCCAGTTTAAAATATTTTGAGGCAACAAGAATTCCTTGGAATGAAATCTTCACCAGCTAATAATTTTCCAAGTGTGCACAATTCACCAGTGCAATACTCCTCATCATGGGATCTCAAAGAACTGAAGCAAACATTGTTTGCAAGTCCTCATAGAAGGTCAATTTAAATACAATGATTGAGTGAGATGAATGGATAAGAGAGTTTTAATGGAGTTTTTCACAAGAAAATAGTTCTGGAAAAAATGCTAGAAACTGTCAACAAACATCAATTTTTTAAATAAAATTCTTCCTCTAGAGAGTTTTGATAAAAATATCCAGAGTTTGCAGAAAGTGGATGCTTGAAGTTGTGAGGATTTCACGTAAGTATGTTTCCATTGGAAAAAGTAGATTTAATACAACTGATATAAAATTTGAGCTTGAAATAGTCCTAGTGATCTTGAGGTTTGGTGCATCCCCAAACACAGGAAAACTATGAGTGTGCAGTGGAGTCTGTCTGGGACACCAAAATTGTTTTTTAGCTAAGAATGTTCATCTCCAGAGGAATGGTAGAAGAGTTGAAGAAGAAGAGAAATTTTCTTCTGTGTATGGGCATCATGATGTCAACAATTTGAACATTACAGCAGTCAATAGAGATGTGCTGGAAGGCTAGCAATTTTCGTTTTTTCCTCTCATTACTTCTGGAATGGTCTTGCCAGTATTTATAACTCCAGCAGACAATAGTCCAAGGTCTCTGAGATGATACCCCTAGACCTCTGCAGACTCAGCAAGATGACATTGTTCTGGGGTGAAATTTTCCAAATGTTTTCCTTAAACGGGGATAGAATATTTTTCTTCCTGATAAAATAGAAACTGAAGCTTGGAGGTCACCTTGGTATGAATTTTAGTTTCTGACATTGGTCTTTTGCAAAAGATCTTCTTCTATAGCAGCTGATTTCTCCCAAACCTGGCAAACAAGAGATCAACTCTATTGAGTTATTTAATCCCTTGGATTACCTGTTTAGGCTTCAGGAAATAAAACTCTTAGCACTATCACTTAAAAAAAAAAAATCTCAGTAATAAATATGAATTGTAGTGTTTCAGTTAATATCTTTCTCTGTATTAATTTCTGTTTTCTCTGATGTATTTTCAGTTCTATTTAAAACACTAATTACAGATTTGAAATGAAAATTAGGGATCTATTTACTTCTACAGATAAAGTTTAGGTGTCACCCATCTCTTCACCTTTTCTTCTCCTAGATGCCCAAGTAGAGAATAAGGCAGAATATTCAGCAGATGACGATGCATTGGAGGCAATTTCCTGCTCATCAACTTCCACTTCACAGGATATTAAAATGTTACATAATTAGACTTGATTCACAGAGATTGCAGTGTTACCAGTGTTGCTTGCTTGCTTGCTTGCTTGCCTATTTCTATCTCCTCACCTGTTGCTGCACCTGAAACTGGTGCAGATTATTCCACGGATCTCATAACCTCTCTTTGCCACAAGTTTTTTTTTCTATCTGAAGTCTATCTATTCCAAGAAGAGCGTTTCCATTGTGTTCTGTAAACTGCAAATCGGTTTCCATGATCAAATGCTAATCTGATTTCCAAATTTTAATCTGTACCACATAAATTAAAACACGTAAAATAGAGTAAAATAATCAGATCCCAAATTATTCTTCCTCCAACAAGTGCTCAAATTTTCACACACATTTAAGAGTCAGTAATAGTAAAATAATAATAATAATAATAATAATAATAATAATAATAATAATAAAAAATCTAAGGGAAAGAAAAAAATGCCAGATTCAGGATTTCTGAATGCAGTTTCAGAAAAGACCATGGAATATATTTCTTACTGAAAAAGAAATATTTATTCTCCATTAATAATCAGGATATATATTAAAGACAAACTACTAAATGTTTTCAATTTACTCAATTCAAATATCTCCATTGAACAATCATAAATTTTATGACAAACAAAAATCTCTGAATCTGTGCTACTGAATTTTAATGGGTGGTGTAACAATATCGAAAGATCTGAGAGAACCAGAAACTAACTGATGTCAAGGCAGTATCTAAGAAAAAGATAAATAAAGTCTAATTAGGTCATTTAGTTTCAATACAGTCTCATGTACAATCATATAAAACAATGTGGTATGCCAACAGCAAAAGCATTCATAATGAAATCAAAGTTGCATAAATACATCTATTTTAAGGATGTCACATAGTGTCATACGATATTTTTGCCTTTTATAAGAGTGAAAGTTTGATCTGTACAAAAATGTTTCATAGACTTTTACAGGATACTCAAAACTTACTATAAAAAAATAACATAAATGGCAAAATATAAAATCAAGTGGAACAAATTATTAGATTTCAGAACGTCAGTTAAAATGGGGAACAATAAGGCACTGAGAATACTTTAAGCAGGTTGTCTCAGAGGTTGGTCTCTGTGTCATTCATTAAATTTAGAAATTGTGTGTAATAAAAGAGAAAATAATTGTTGAAAAAATTTGTGGCTGAAAAAGTAATTAAAGCATGGCAAGTGGGTCTTATTTCAATATAGTGCACTTGTAAGGTATATGGAAAATTGATTTTTTTATGAGCAATTAATAATAGTCACATTCTCAAACTAATCAAGATCTCAGCATTCTCATATGTAGGGAGTGCAAACAGTCAGTAGACTTAGGACAAAATGTAGATTTTGTCTAATTGGTAAATTTTGAGATATAAATGAGTAAGATAAATATTTAAAAAGGTTTGAGGGAAAAAAAAAAAAAAGCAAGACACAAACCAAAACCTGCACAGCCCTTCAGACTGGTGAACACACAACGAGAAACTAAAAACCTTAATTTAATAGTTAAACTCTACCTGGTACAGTGTCATCAGCTAAAAAACCTCTCAATAAAGAGGTTTCTGATGGCTGATTATCTGATTATTCTTTTATAGAACCCTAGAATGGTTTGGGTTGGAAGGGACCTACCTCCAAGATAATGTAATTCCAAACTCTCCTCCAGGGGCAGAGGCATCTTCCACTGGACCAGGTTTTTTAAAACTGCATCCAGCCTAGCCTTGAGCACTTCCAGGGATGGAGCTGCCACAGCTTCTCTGGGCAACCTGTTCAAGTGCCTCACCAGCCTCACTGTAAAGAATTTCTTTCTAATATCCAATCAAGTCTCTTTCAGTTTGCTTCATGAGGAAAAAAAGTATTGCTAATATCTAACAGCTGGAAAGTAAAGTTAAACAGATGCATATAAGAGAGATGGTACACATTTTTTGACAAGAAAATAGCACCTGGGACACCCTGTTTAATAATGTCAATGGCTATGTCTTTCAAGAAGATACAATCTACCTCAAATAAAGGAACAGGCTTACTTCAGAGGAGCTCAAATAGGACATTTAGGCCATTAATGAATTAATCAAATCAGATATTTGTAAGAAGTCTTCCCATCTTGATGCCTGTTAGTTCATATGAAAAGAATAGTTTTATCCTGAGCGCTCCCAAATTCAAAATGATGGGGGAAAAAAAATCATAAGTTTTTTCTGACAAAGTTGCCCGTACTAGGGCAGACCTTGACCCCTGAACTACCAATCCTGCATCTTCTCAGACTTAATAAAAGTAACAGGGACACCAAGACATGCTTCATCTCAATTTTTCCATGGAAGATGGAGAAGGCTAAATCTAGGCCAGCTGCATAGGTCTGAACTGTAAACACTTGCAAATTTATTAAATGAAGCACAACTCTTTCCTTCAGAGAGATTACCCTCTATAACAGTAAAAAAAAAAAAAATGGGATGAAGACAAATATCAGGACAAAGCTTTCAGAAAGAAAATATCAGCAGTGTAAAAATATGACAGCTCTTAGCATTTGTGATGTCTATTCTCTAACTTTTCCACAGGGAGAGACTATCCCAGAAAATATTTTGGTGTCTTCCAAATCTGTTGCTAATGATCATTTGAAGCATCAAGATGATGATCTTGAAGTTTTGCTTACTCATTATTTTCAAGGTCATGTCACTGACTTTTGGTACTGAAAGCTGTTTTAAAGGAGTTTCTAGAAGTTTCAAAGCATAATTTTGCAATATGAAGTAGAATCTTCACGGCTTTGATCATTACAACAGTTCATAAATGGAATTTAAACCTTGAAATTACAGCATTTCAAAATGCACGAGGAATCATTACATTAGGGACCAATCCTATCTTCTCCAGGTGGTGTTTATTTGTGTGAGTTTTTTGTTTCATGAATGATAGACCTGCGGGTTTGTCTCCCATTCTTCTAGTCTCTCAAAAAAGTGATATTTACACACACTAATTGGCAAAGCCACAGAAGTAAAATTATGTCAGTTAATATTCTCGCGTGGTCTCATTTTTGGCCTTTCTGTTCTGACAAGTTGCCATCCTTTAAGAAAAGGAAAGAATTTTTTTCAAGTAACATATCAAGCCAAAGTTATTATAACTTATTGTTTATGTGTCACACACATTGCACAACTCTGTCTTTATCTTTGTGAAGTAGAAAAGCTATATAAAGTTATACAGATGAAAAATATAGTATCCTTCTAAGGTTTCCCTACGGAGTATATATGGTCCACGTGGATCAGGTAAAAAATTACCATTCATGCAAGGACATAAAAAAATAACAAAACAAAATCCCTATGTATGATTCTAGAAAAATAAATTAATTGAACAACCATGTTAAAAATTCAGTCCTTTGTTAAGATTATTCAAAATCTGCAGACACCAACACCACACTACATTTATTTCATGGACAGTGATAAACGTCACCCTTACCTTTCTATCAATAGTCAGAATAGCCATGAAATACTGGATAAAGGAAAAGGTGTTTCTAACACTGATAATTTTTATTAAAATCTTCTTTCCTTACATTTGTTTGTAAAAGGAAAAAAATCAGCAGATATGAAATATAAATCTAGAAAAATTTATTCTCTTCATGAAGCTTGATAATTTACTGGACAAGCTATTATGCAAACCCCATTGCAGACAGACAAAATGATCAAACATACATAGAATGCGACACTATGCATCAAACCATAGGTATTTCCACTCAGTCACAGAAAAATGATTTTAAGAGAGAAGAATCACCATTTTTTTTAGAAATATGCATAATATAAGAGATTACTATATATAATAAATTAATATGTATAGGTGGGGGTTTAGGTCATCATTGGATTTTGGATTTAGATTTAAAATAAAAGTAAGAACAGCAGAGTAGAAATGCACATGCATGTGTGTTGTAATTTTAAATGTTTATGTTTGTGTTATATGTAAAGCTTTCCATGTGGGTGTTGTTCTTCTAATACCTTTATTCTTTAATCTATTATTTTTATTGCTATGAACTTATTCATTAATTTTTTCTTGTGGTGTTTCATCTCTGAAATGTCAAAATCACATTAGAAAGAATAATCTAATCTTCAAACTTCTACCAATTATTTTATTTTACTACAAAGATATTATAGGAAATACAGTGCATTGGTAATTAAAATAAATAAAGTTTTCATTAAGTTTGAGAACTTTACCATGAACTAATCAGATGTTCACTAAAAAAAAACCAAAAAACAAACAAACAAACAACTTGTTTCTTTGAACCTGAAGTGTATAAGTACAACAGTATAACAACTGTTAAGAATAAGTAATAATTTTCAGTCTTTTAGGTCGCCTTCTGTGCTGTATCTCCTGGTACACTCTGGTAGGATGGAGATGAAAGGGAGTCACAGAATCAAGGTGTGCTCTAGGTTGAAAGAGACTTTGGAGATTACTTTGTCCAATATCACCACTGTACTGAAAATACCCAAACTGGACATACTTTGTGAGATGTGCTCTCACAAATCTGAGTGGTGGGACACAGACATTTCCCCTGATGGATTTGCTCTTATTAATGTAGCCCATGATTCTGTTGGCCTTCTCTTCTGGGGCAGCACTGCTGGCTGGTAGATTCCCCACTGCAAGTGCCTGGTTCTCCTCTACAAAGGTGTTTTTTCCCCAGTCAGCTCCTAACTTGCATGGGTGTACAGCAGATGTGTGACTCTGCATTTGCCTTTGCTGAATTTCCAGAAGTTTCTGTCTACCTGTAGAGGCTCCATTGGATGACAGACCTCCAGAACACTGCTTACTCCCTCCAGCTTGGTGCAGGCTTTTGCATGGTTCAAGTTGTTAAAAAAGACTGGAATAAACTGACATGCAGAGACTTTGTGGCCACAAGAGCACATCTACCGAAGAGAGCCACAGTCCATATCCAGAGCACCTGAGGCTTGCTCATGCTGCAGAGCATTAAAAGGGTATGAAGTCACCTAGCACACAGTGTAGCACACTGTTTAGTGCAGTTATTATTGGAAAAAAAATATTAGGAAGAAAAAAGAATAGAAAGAGACCTATGAAAAGATATGTGTAACATTCAGGATACCTGAGCATTTTGCTTCTGGGGAAGGTCAACACTTGGTTTGTTGTTTGAAAATACCCAAAAACCCATAAGTGATACATTAAGAAACGGGTACAGATGACTCTGCAGTGAGAATAATGCCAAAAACCACAGTAAAGAACAAGAAAAAATCTTGAAGAAAGAAAAAATACTGAAAGCCACACTAAACCTGATGCCATAAACCAAAGGCAACACCCATAAAAGTAAATTACTGAAAACAGAAAAGGCTTTCAGCATATGATTAAGGACAGTATTGAAAAGCCCTAGAAGCATGGCAGTATGGTTTAGAGGACAGAACTTTGGGACTCATGCTGAAAGTACTCCATTGATTGAAGAAGTTAGCAGTCTAGAATCTCGGAGCTTTTTAGACTTTTTCTAATGTCGGAGAGAGCAGGAAAAATCTACAGATAATGACTGGAAAGTTACCCTCTATGGGGCAAGTCAAGGGACGCTGCACTCCTAACATGAATGTCTTTTTCAAATTAATCCTGGGATCATATAACCCACTAGAAAGTTCCCCTGCCCATGGCAGGGTAGTTGGAACTAGATGATCTTTAAGGTCCCTTCTACTCCTAACCATTCTGTCATTTTATGAAACGCCTATATCCCCTTTTCAGAATTATTCAGGTACTCTCACTAATGGCCTCCTATGTGGGTTCATGCCCTAAAGGTGAAATACATTTTCCTTTATAACNTTGGTTTGGAAGGGACCTTGAAGATCATCTAGTTCTAACCCCTCTGCCATGGTCAGGGACACCTTCCACCAGACCAGGCTGCTCAGGGCCCCATCCAACCTGGTCTAGTGGAAGATGTGCCTGTCCATGGTAGGGGGTTGGAACTAGATGATCTTTAAGGTCCCTTCTACTGCTAACCATTCTGTCATTTTATGAAACACCTATATCCCCTTTTCAGAATTATTCAGGTACTCTCACTAATGGCCTCCTATGTGGGTTCATGCCCTAAAGGTGAAATACATTTTCCTTTATAACTGTTTTAAAAGAACTGAATTTTAAAACTGAGTCCATGCAGCAGTCACAGATACAATACGTGTGCAACATAAAAGATATAAGACCTAGCATCTTCATGCTTCCTCTGAAATCCTATTATGAAAATTAAATTTCTGTATTTTTAGTAGTAATTTCTGCGTTATTTAAAAGTAAGAAGCAATGAGACTTATGAGATTAGGCAATCAATGTTTTAAGTAGTGTTTAGATATTATTATTTTTTAGCCTAGGTACCGTTTGTGAAATTAAATTTTTAATAACCTTTCAGATATTTAGCCTTAGGGAAATAATTTCCTTAACAGTAGTTCAAAGGTTTAATGTCACAGTAAAGGCTTTGAAATATGATGTGATCCCTTTCTTTTTAGAAAGTTAGCTTTAATAAAAAAACAAACAAGTAAAAGTGTTAATGAGAAAAAGTTATGCAGTCCAGCTCCGAAACAAAACAGGAGGATGGGGAAACAAGCTCTGCTATCAAAATGCTTTTATAAGATTTCACCCTGTGTTTTCTAAACACAGTTTCTGTTCCAAAACCTTCCCAATCAGACTTCCAAGATTTATATTTTGAAAATGTGAGAGGGGGCAGTAACTCTGAACTTCCTCTTCGAGTGAAAGCTAGACAAATGTTTGACTCTGGGAACATTGTCCCTTGCCTCCATCCCATGGCTTATGTCTAGCCCAGATCCATTGTAGTGGAAATGGAAGTGGAATATGGAAATAAACTGATTGATGAGATATAGTAGGGCTTTTAAATGTTGTATCCCATCTACAGAGTTTGTCTGAATCTAAGCCTCTGCCTAATACAACTAATACAAGTTTTTTCAGAGATTTCTTATTTCATCAACTTTTCAGCAGATGTACCTTTAGCCATGGTCAGTCTGGGTTTCAAATGCTGCCTTTATTTCCCAGGATAAGGTCACTGCCATTTATGAAAGTAGGAGACTTTCACCTAATGTCAGAGAGAGCAGAAACCCTTTTCTGGGGAGCTGCTGAACCACTTGGATTGAAAATATCAGTAAGAGTATTCATTGGTCTTCAATTATTGATGTCCTTTTTTTTTTTTTCCCAAAAGACAAAAATAGTCCCACTAATTAAAGTTTGTTCATATTGAAATTAAATGAAAACAGACTTTTAAAAGATTTATCTGGCAATTCCTTTAATAGCTTTCAGCTGATCTATAAACATTTAAACAGTCCATTCCAGAGCTGATTTGCATTCCTGAATGGCACAAAATAGACTTCATCTGTCTTAATTCTGCTCACATTATTGTGAGTAGGTTGGATGATAGTATATTGTCAAAAATAATAACAATGATATAAATTGCTAATAGCAAAATAATCCCATCTACCTATTTCAAGTAGAGTTGAGTGCTGAAATACTAAATTTATGCTCATCAAGAAACCAGAAAACATTAATTATCCTTCATATTTTCCTATATAGACTATTGCATAGCTTTAGTAATAATTCTGTCCAAAACTTTGATGCAATGAAGATTTCACAGCATTAATGGCAGTGGAGGTGGACATACTCCAAGAGCCAGTATATTGCTATTTACTTTCAAGGTTTATGTATAGCTTCTTTTCTTCTATTCTCTTCCTAAATTGCAAATATCTGACTCCAATATGGATTACCTGCAAATCTGTTTTTACAGAGCAGCAGGAATGGCAGAAAAACAAATGTAAATTCTGGAGAAACTGCCACCTGTCTTCTTCACTTGAACTGCTAGGAAAAATTATATAAATAATGCTAAATAAATTAAAGATTTCAATGCTTATTTGGAGCTAAAACCAGTAGACAAGTAGACAGTTGAACACAGAAAGAAGAGTCCAAGGAAAAAGAAAAGAAATCAGATTGATCACTTGGGGTCATATTGTTCCCCAAAAAACATTGCATAACCAAAGATTAACAACAATAATACTAAAAAATATATCAATAACATGCTAGCATGCTGTGTAATATTGAAGAGATTATTATATTTTTTCTATTTACCATGTAAAGTTTTGTAATAATTCTGTTTTTAAGTAGAATTTTATTTCAGTTAAGTTGGGCATCATCAAACCCAAAGTATAAATAATAAATTTGACTTGTGGGCCAAATAGGAAAGAAATAGTCAAAATCTACAAACAAACAAATAAAATTCTGCTTTTCCTACATGCTGGATGAAATTACACCAGAAAAAATTAAAATACTTGCAATTTGTTTTCCATGTTTAAATGTCTTGATATTCCTTTACAAAATCTTTTGATGCTTTGTGGTTTTGCTTGTTTGTGGGTGGGGTGTTTTTTTCCCAATCCTTGGACATCCAATAACCAAGGAGAGGGAGTGAGAAAGAGTAAAAGAAAGAAAAAAGGAGATCACAAAACCAAGAGAAGTGAAGACAAAACAATTCAATCTCTTTTGAAATTAGAAGCAATGGTAAGTTTTTTCTATTAAAATTCAGAAATGCTCTATTTAAATTCCATATTATTTCTGTGAAAAAATATTTTCCACAGAAAACCAAAGTTGACTTTTTTTTTTCATGGTAACTTTCCTGTTCTTTTTGAAAAAGTAATTAGACATGCTAGAAACAATGCAAGATTTCAAATTCTCTTTCTTTTCTGCATAATTATTCTTATGACAATTAAAGGAAAAAACAAAACAGAGAGAGAGAGACAAGATGAAAGCAAATTAAATACTTGGTTTACAAACAAAACAAAAGCAAAAATAGGTTTTCAATGGAAACTTTTCTTGATGGAATATTGCCAATTTTTTTTTTTCTTTCTATTAGAGAAAGCTTTTTTCATCCAGTTTACCCTCCTGAGTCCCTTCCAGATGGAAACAAGTGGGCCAATCAATAAATGAAGCTGCTCAGCATGGTTGCCAGATTTTAAATATTAAAATCCAAGCCCAGGGAGGGCAATCATGCATGCACATGCAAGTGTGCATGAATATGTAGGTTCAATGTCTCAGATGTAACCCAGGCCAACCAGGGCTGTTTTTTGCCTGCACATTACCCAGCACACATGGCATGGGATCGAGTGTGTATTTGAGATGTATCCACAAGTTTTCTAAAGCCATTTTTGTGATTGACATCACTCAACCTCCCATATAGACATACATTAACTTTCTGTGATCGTAACTAAGTGCTGTAGAAAGGCTGGGGGAGAAGAATTTGTATAGGCAAAGCATAGCAAGTATGGGATTTGACTGTCTAAAACAGGATAGTCAGTTCACATTAAGAGTTTTGGCAGCTCTTCCACTCATCTTTCTGCTAGTAATCTTCTTTTGATATGGAGGCCATAAGCAACTGATTAAGAGCTGGCTTTCTCATGCCAATATTCCACTAAAGATATCTGTGAGGTTCTATTTTATGTTAAAGGAGAAATTACAAGATATCTTGTGTAAGTCAATGGCATTCATATGAGTTTTGAAGCAGGAAAAACCCAAGTCCTGAAGATGAGCCAAATTATGATCTCAGAGGACTCTAAGTCAAGCTTAATGGCTTCTCTGGAATAACCTCAAGTTTATGTGAGAGTCACATAGATCAGAATATCATATTAGATGACATTTTTCAGCACAAAATCATCCAAGAAGAAAAAGAAAAGTATTTATTTTTATCAACCCACACATGAACATGAACTATATTATTATTTTACAAGTTCATCTCAGCTCTGCATCCTCTTTTGTAAAGACATAGGGGAGGATGGGTTAGATAATTTGCTCCAGCATGAAATGACTTGAGTGTGCAAAGCAAAATGAGATAGATGCACCTCTTCCTAAAATCTTTTCATTCTGTTTCACATGACTGTGTTTAAAAAATGAAGTAAATAAACAGCTAAAGAAGTGTTTGTGACTCAGTGATACTAAACAAATTCAATTATTTTGCCTATATATTTTGAGTAAAAAGCAAATAAAAACAAGAATATAAACCAGACACACCTCACCAAGGCTATGACACGTAGTCACTCAGCATCCTGCTATTAGTTATTCTAAGTACAAGTAATCTACCAGCACAGATTGCAATAATGGAGT
Source organism: Tychaedon coryphoeus (assembly GCA_013398595.1). Taxonomy (NCBI): domain Eukaryota; kingdom Metazoa; phylum Chordata; class Aves; order Passeriformes; family Muscicapidae; genus Tychaedon; species Tychaedon coryphoeus. Next base: position 649,868 of record WBND01000209.1, read on the forward strand.
TTTTTTTGCCCAGCACAGATGTTCATGTTTTCCTGATCATCTTACAAAATGTTAGATCCTCTGCAAAGGTCAGGTTCATCTCTTTTTCTGGCATGAATACTGTGATGCTTTGACCATTCAGCACTGAATTTAGACTGTCACCAGTTTAAAGATTTGAAGACAAACATGTGTATTTGCTCCTCCACTGCAGCATTATAATGGCTTTCATTGTGCCCAGGATCACAGCATGGTCACCATTTCACCTCATTACTTTCCAAGGCATTTGGAGAGATACTCCAGGCTCAGAACAGTGCTGCCTGAAAGAGTCTCCCTCCTCTGAGGTTAGCTGGCAATTTAAACAGCATAATATGAGTGTTATGTATTGAAAAGGAAGATAAACAGTGGTTAGAAGAAACAAAAAAAGGGCTTTTTTTTTTTGTCTCTTCTTAGATTTACTTGTGTCTTGGTGGCTGACTACAATGAATGTAGATCTGATGGAAAAAAATAATTATGGTTTCAACAGTAAGAGATTTCAAAATACATCCCTGCACTTTGGCCCTGTATCACCTAAGGAACAAAATGGATTTTTCTGAATTGTCAGAGCAAAGAGGAGTAATATAATTCTTTGATCCAGTACAAACACAGAATCATAGAAACCTAGAAATGCTTTGGTTTGGAAGGGACCTTGAAGATCATCTAGTTCTAACCCCTCTGCCATGGACAGGGACACCTTCCACCAGACCAGGCTGCTCAGGGCCCCATCGAGCCTGGCCTTGGACACATCTCTTGGCAGACATTATTTCCATTTCCCACTGTGACATGGTGCCTCCAGGGTGTCCTTCATCCTCCCTCATTGCTCAGCACCTAAAATTCAGACATTCTGCACTGGAAATCTGTGTCCCTGGAGATTTGTCTTCAGAATTATTATAAAGTATCAACAGATTTCTTCCATATTATTTCCCTGGCCCCATGTAAACTCTGTGGAGTGGAAGCCAAATGTGAATCCACTTCTACATTTTTCTTGATCCTCCTATTGCTCCCCCCATATCTCCTCCAGACTTTAAAGAATGAAGGTGATAAGCATCAGATTCCCTCTGTAACATCTTAGACCTAAGAATGCAAAGAAAAAATTAGGAAATTATGGCAATGCCACATATTAGTAATGCTTTGCACTGCAACATATCTCTCTTGACATAAAACAAATCCAGTTCTTATTAACTGGAAAAACCCCATGCAATTCATTTCCATGGAGGAATAAAAGATTAAAGAAACAACATGACCGCAACTTTAACTGAGACATGGAAAAATCCACAGAGCTAAAACTAAAAAAAAACCCACAGGAAACAGAAATAAAACAAACAAAAATCTCCACTGTAACAGATTTGTATTTTTCCCTGTAGAAGCAGAGGAGATTATATCTGATGGAAAAAAATGCACTTTTAGCTTTGCTTCAGTAGCTGAAGCCTCATCTTAGACTAATTCAAGAAACATAAACTGAGTGGTGACACTGTAAGGGGGAAATAATAGAGCATAAAAAATAGCAATGGCATCAAAATGAGTATTTCTCCTGACTTGCATCAGGGTAGTGAAGGTGTAAAAAAATATTACAGTTAATCTAGTGCCTGACATTTTTCTTCCTTTGGGACATCGTCATCACCAAGTCACAGTGCAGCGACTTCGTATGAGAATTTTTGTAGAATGATAGAGTCAAAGGGTAGAGTGCTCAAGTGTAATTATAGGTTAGTTACATATGTTTGCATTCACTCAGCTTGCTTCATTAATATTCACGTTAATTTTATTCACATTAATTTTATTCACAAAGTAACTTCCTTATTCTTTTTTTTTTTTACCTACTTGAAAGGAGCAGAAGTCTTCCTGATATATGAGTTACTATTACTTGCTGTCAAAAAAAAGACATAAAATTAGGGGAAAAAAAGTAATGTAATGTTGCTACTCTTCAGCACTGGATTAATTCCAAATCTCCAAATTAACACCATTGTCATTTAAATAAATGTCAATTTTTTAAAAAGTTTTTTTTTACTTATTAGCCTTTTGTTCATTTCAATATTCGTTTATAAATTGTTGTATAAAATCTGATGGTCATATAAGAGAGTATATGGGAAAGCATAGCACCAACAAAGAAATTATTTAAACAATTAAACTCTAGGAAATTGAACATTAATCTCCTTCACAAACATTGTGTATAATAGCATGGATTTCTCTAGCAACTCGCATCTGATTTAAAGCATTTGGCTTCATCTGTTGTCTTAGAAGTGTCAAACATGCACTGGTAAAACTGCTAAAATCTCTGTCTAGAAATGGAACACATCACCAAATCCCATGTCGTGATTGTAAGTCTTTGCCAGGGCAGCTAGTCCTTTTGAAACACACATCTAATATTGCTCCCTTTTGCTTTGACTTCACCTAGCTTCTTTCTTTGCTATTCCAGCTCCTTATTTTCAGCCCTAAATTTTCATTATAACTCTAACTCTGGTGATTTACTTAGTGATTAAAGTAATTCAGTCTTGTTATATTGAACATAATCGCTGAATCGAAGACTCTTCTCCCGAGGGAACATCTCTTAATACTAGGGCTGCTTGCCCTTCTGGATAATCTGGATGTTCTGACTGCAAGGCATCTTATTTATTATTATTTTGCTAATCTGTAGTGATAATGACAAAGAAACCTGTGCTTTTAGTTTGAAGATGCCTGTCTTACAATTTTGATTGTTACAGATGATATTTGACAATTACAAACAAGGTTAAAAGTAAGAATATGTTAGGATAAACCCAGAAGTTTAATCAGGAACTGAGATAAATTTGTCTATTTCTTTCTTAATAGATTAATCCTTAATTTGACAAAGCATTTTGTTTTAACATGAGTTTTAAAAAAGTTTGACTGCATCAGCATATAGTGCAGAAATTACACTGATTTGTTTTCTTTAATTTACAACTAATAAAATCTTTTTCATCTTATATCTAAGAAACTAGTTGGAAGTCCAGACACTGCATTTTGTAATGGGAATTTAATTATTAGTACAGCTAAACCCTCCTTTTTATTCTACAACAAAAAAAACACAGTATGTATAAATCCAAGTTTCTGATTGCATTTGCACCTCTTTTTTTTGTCAGTGGTGCATAGGGGATGACTATAGTCCTAAGGAATAAATTGACAACTTCAATGTGAATGACTAAAAGCAAAAAATTATCAATACTGATCTTCTGAGAATTCACATTACTTGGGATATTACTTCCAGCATAGGTCCTACTTCCAAGAAAAATCTGTTGGTCACAACCCTGGAAAGCACCAAAACACCTCTTAAGAAAATACCATTCACTGTGAGAACACAAATCATCTAGGAAGTGTTTGCTTCCACAGAAATAGTAACTAGTAAATTTTTTAATGAGACAAATTGTCATTCTTCTTGCATTACTCTTTCAGAATTCACCTTCATTTCCAGATTTGTGTACCATGATCACAGTGACAATTAATTTTACCAGTAGATGGGAGTGCAGGCGCAACCATGAGGACATAACTGCACAAAGGCAAGGAGCATGGAAGGATGGCACATCTATAATTACCCAAAAATTCTCTCCAGATTAGGAACAACATGATGCCAAGACCAAGAATTATTACTGTACTGTCACATGGGAAGATAAAGAGGAGTGCTGGGGTTTGTTCCTCATGTGCTGTTTAAGATGGACATATGGTGTGATAAAAGTGCCTTTTCTGACGTATTTAATTCATAAATTCACTCACAGTTTGATTAATTTTCTACATTTTCTCAAGACGAATTTCACAGTACTGTCTTAGATCACATTGGGGAAACATTTCTTCTTCATTAAGTTTTCTAGTTAGAAATATGTTCCTTGCTGCAGATAAAAGTTTTGAAGTACTAAATGCTGAAGAGGTACTGATCAATGGCTTCATTAGGAATGACTGGCTTCTCTGGCTGTCAAAATGTCAAGTTATTTGCACTAAAGAAATGAATATATTTCTGCTTTCCACGTCTTTAGCAGAGACATGAACTAATCTGAAAAATAAACAGTTCCTCTGCGCATTTTACTTGTTGATTTTTCAAGTTCATTTTAGGTACTTATGCTGTTGCCCATTTTTAATATTCAAGATACTGTGGAGTCAAATGACTCACTCATGCCTAATTTTTAGGTTTTTTTTTCTTTTGCATGTTAAAAGTCAAGAGAGAGATTTTCTAAATATATAGAAAAGTTTTAGAATTTCTAAATTCTGATTTCAGAACTAAGTGGGTCCTAGAACACAACTGACTTTACATTTTAAAGTAGTTCTGCTGAATTTAAATTATATCTTTCAGGAAAAAAAATCTTCAAAATACAGAGCACATTTTAATATTTATTTAAGAAACCCCCCACAACCAACAAAGAGAGAACAAGGAAAAAATTAAGTAACAATTTGCTTCTGCCTTCCTTTTGAACACGATTGTAACTTAATATTGACCTCATTTGGAGTGGTGAAGATCAAATAGCATCCATGGGTAACTTCCAATCAAATCTACTCAAAGATTATATGATTTACATGTTCTCAGACTGAATTTTTCCACCATTTAGATCAACTTATGTAATTTATCTATAAGAGCCAACCTCAATTAATTGATAAAATATGTAAAATATTTGAGTCAATTAAAAAAAAAATTCAGCACACAAGGAGATACCAAAACCTGTATATTCATGAACCTGAGATAATGGTCTGAAAGTTATTAAAATAGTCATGCCATATTTTTCTGATTCAAAATATGAAGAATCATTTTGATACTTTTATAGGAATGGTCAAAAATAATAATTTTAATATAAAATTGTAATACCGGTTAAATGTCTCTGCGTCATGTTCATCATACTGGTCTAAATAATGAAAGATAGTTGTACTTTTCCATTTCTGCATACTCTTACATTTCCAAAACTCCCAGGTGAATTCCAAATTCTCTGCTCTAACTAAGAGAGAGAGAGAAAATTTGCAAAAATCTTAAAGAAAGCTAAATGGAAACTGAATGTGTCCTCATTCCCATATTAGACATACTGAAAAACACTGGACTACTGCATCTCTAACCCACTATTTTATTGATGTTTCTTCTCACAGGCAGATGGTGCTACCAAGAACTTTACTTTGCACTGCAGAGAAAGAGTCGACAATGAACACTTAACCTGAGCTCTGAAGACTGAGCAAATAAAATTATGTTTAAAAGAACAAGAAAAAATCATCAACAAAAACCAAAATCTCAGTAACATATCCAAGGCTCAAATACTCAGTTTCCCAGCTGCCAATGTCACAATTTGAGCAAACACATTATGCTGCATGTTTTGTGAGATATCAGTCACTTCTGATAAGATTTTCCCGCTGAAGCACAAAATCTTCAGCCAAAGCAGGGCAAAGACTGCCAAATATCTACTACAAATTCTCCTGGAAGCTACAGGTCCTTGATCCCTCAAGGTCTACTATTGGCAACCCTTCCTTTGGTAGGAGGAATATATAGGATAAGACTTCAGCACTTTGTATTATGTTGGAAAGTGCTTTGTGTACAACAGCCTCCTTCCTAAAGGTACTGATATGTCAGGTCTGAAATTGCAGTTATAAGTTTCTAGATTTTGCCAATTCTATAGCCACCATTTGCAATGCCAAAGTCATCATTACAAATCAAATACTCTGTGGCTGATATTTGTTTGAGTGGAAATTAGCATAAAGATAAAATACTATGAAAAAAAGGCATGAGAGGAGGATATGGCCATACAGATTTACTTTAGCTCTGTAAGAGCCCTGAATTTAATTGCAGTCAATAAAGAAAGATCAACATCTCCAAAGGCCAATGTTAATTAGGCTTCTGGTCTGAAACATGCACCATTTCATATAGTAGTTTCCCTCCACCCCTTAACTTGACCAGGATCCATGGGAATATGACCTTACTGCGTTTGGGGAATATCACTGAAAGAGATTATTCCTAATTCAGAAGTCAATAAATATACAATTGCAGTAACTGTGAAGGAAGTCATTAAAGAGTTATTGATATTCTGTATCAGGGTTACACGATAGGGTTTTCATACCAGGAGTCTACAGGGGTGACTTCTGTTGTCAGACAGAACCAGTGTCAGCTGACAGAGAAGAGACTGACACTGGCCATTATCTTACTCTGATTTGATTGGAAATAAATTAATCTGAGGATCTAGAGTGATTGAGTGGCTTTGGTGAGCACCTAGTGTCCAGCCAAGGCAAGCCCACCATATACACAAAAACACACTTGGTCTGGCAATATTTCTGCATGCCCCAGACAGAGACTGAAGGCCCTGGAAAAGGTTTGATATAGGATAAACTGTTCTGCTAGATGCAGTAACAACAGACCTGCAGCTGTGTGATACTATGAGTGATTAGGATCCCAACAAGGCAATGGACAGGAGAATGAGAACAGTATGCATTTACACATCTTACCTTGGCTTATGAGATGCCTTTCATACTGTTTTCTTAAATGAGGCTGATTTCAGTTTTTTGTCCCTCTGTAGGCTCCTAACCCTTCTGATAGCAGCTTTACATGCCAATAAACCTGCCCTGTTCCCAGTTTTGTCTTTCAGTGCTATGTCCCTAATTTTAAGATGATGCCATTTATAGAGTTTAGAGATGTGTAGCAATTCTGTCAGTGAATTAGGTCATATTTTGAACAGGTAAATTTTTTTGTCCATTACATTGTGAATAAGTTAAAATCTCAGTTCAGTCAAATATTGTGACGTGTTCCTTTTAACTTAAACTGGATCAGAGCGTGACAATTGTAGATTAAATGCATCTCTTTGGATTTACATTTAGTGGTTTTCTTCTGCTCTCTGCAGAAATCAGTTAAGCACATTTCTGACTGTAGAGGATATAAAGGGTATTTTCCAGGAGAAAGAGTGTAAAAGTTTATTAGCGACCGAACAGCATTTGAGAGGTAGAAACATAATACTCAAGAATTTAAAAGTAGAGTCTTAGTCATGTCATTAAATTCCTAAGTGTCACTTCTATTGCTGATTTTAGAATGAGAGAAGACAACCACTTCATTGGTACCTTTCCAAAACTTCTGTGCAGCAGCAGAAGTCTATTCCATATAAAATCCTTGAGAGAAGTTAAAGGAGATATGTTGCTAACTATTTCAGTAAGAAACATAAAAGAGAAATTAACTCAAGATAGATTAGAGATAGCAACTCAAAAATTGCTAAAAATCATTTGGTAAAAATTATAAAACCAGATATTTCTGCTTAATTAAGAAGTGTTTTTTAATAGTTAAAAAAGGTAAAAAATAAGTTTATCTGAAAAATAAAAATTAAATCAAACGAGAGTCTTAATTCTGTGCCTCAGAAATTAGAATAGTTTTGTGATCCCAGTCTAGGCATTCAGTGCATTTCAGGAAGAAAGGTTTAAAAAAAAAAGAAAAGCTTACCTATGTCACCAGTTTCTGGTACTGCATCAATCACGTCTTCTCTTCAGAATCATCAATAGATTAATGTTGTCTGGAGGACTACAGTGTCCTGTAATGACAAGTTATAAATCATATGAAAAAGGAATCTATCATGTTCAGACAATAATAGCATAAAATAACCCAAACTGGAATCTAGAACATTGTGTTCATCTGCCATCCCTACATAGAGGTCTACAAGGCATATATTGCTTTGTTATATTGCATCTTCAAAAATAATAAGTGGAGAGAAAACTTACATTTTAATATGGGTAAAATACTAATACCATCTTTTAACCTTGACCTTAAATTACCATCATTATTTTTGCCTACAGGATCTAAAGGAAGAGGAATAACTCAATTAACACATTATAATATCCTTAATTATCTAAAATATATTTGTACATGCCATGTCATAATTGTGAGTGTAATATTCTAAATTCTCATTGTCATTTTTATATAAATCAAATTTCTTTTCCTGTAATCTGTGAAGATGACTTCTCACTCTTATATCAGGATATACCCAATCTTAGATAGAAGGCAACTGGATGAAAAAAAACCCTAATAATCCAATTTTATTACTTTAAAAGAAAATAGGGTGACACTGGAAAGAAAGAACAAAAATTAATAGAGCTCTGCAATGGTTAAACTGATATAAGGGACTCATGTTCCCTCTTTGATTCACATCTGAGACTTCGACATTGGTCATGGGCATGTGAAATTTTCCAACAGTGAGCTGATTGGTCTGGGCTGAAATTCAGCAGTTCATTTGTCTGTCTGTTACAAATGTATGTGCAAATTCCATTCTGGACTAAAGAATCCTCCCCTAAGAATTGACACGTTTCATCAGAACACTTTATTTTAGATTTTCTTAAAGAGGAAAGTTGTCAGAAATTACAACCAACATTAAATATGAATCTACTGATACCAAACCACTAAGCATTCTAATTAAACTTCAAATCATTGTAATTAAGATTTGCTAAGGACTTTGCATTCATGACAAATATAAGCAAAGCATTTCTTTTTGGATTTTTTAGAACAGTCACGGGGATAGGGATTCCCCTGATATTTTGATGAATGGTCATTGAAATGATCAAATTTCCACTACTTTCAACATATCATTGTCTACCTAGGAGTCTTTAATGTTCTTGGAATAATTCTGCAAACCCAGAGCTGTAGTCACAGGACACTTTAGGTTGAAGGGGACCTCTGGAGGTCATCAAGTCCAATTTCAGAGCAGGTGCCACCTTGAAATTCTTTCCAACCCAGTTTCTTTTTCAGCACACCACTCCACACTTTTCAAGAATTACTCATTTATGTTGCACACACTATTTCATCACAGCACACACACACTATCTGACTAATTTAAAGGCATGACAGGATTAAGAGAAAAATGAGATCAGGTACTGAAGCTCATATCAGAACACTAGGGACCAAGGAGCAGAATAGTTTTACGCTTTATAAACTGAATCATCACTATCATTGGACTGATGAAACACTACCCAGTTTCAATCAAAATTTCCCAGATTAGACCTCTTTTACAAAATAAAGTTTATTTTCCCCACATTTCCACCACATGTTTCATGTCCTTGGTTGGCTTGCTGGCTTCTTATCCACACCTACCTCATGGTTTTACTATATAGAGATCCTATGGCTACTCTGCCCCAGTACGTCTTCAGTAGTTTCAATATAAAATTTCAGTTAGAGAAGAAAAACTTAGGCCTTATGCCTTCATGAACACTTGTATTTCTTATTTTATAGGCTAATAAAACTGGATACATTTCACAAAAGTAAAGTTTGGGGTTATTTCTTCCATGCTCTTTTATCATTGTAGAGTACTTGAATAGTCCCAAGGAAGGAGAATTAGTTTTGCAGTGTGTTTTAATATATCATATAATGGGCAGCTTTTGTTACCAAACATATTCAGTCAGCATACTATCTGAAAAAAATAAATTAAAAATATAAAGTATCAGCTTCCAGAAGAAATATTAGAACATCTCAATTAGCAGATATAAAGTGAACTTGGGCCACACAAGAGAGTGGAATCTACATGTTGTATTACTTCCCACTGAGTAAAGGAGGACATGCACAAAAAAAAATAAATAAATAAACCTTGAAAAATTGTTTTGTACTCTTCTAGAAATTATGACTGCTGTCTCTTCTGCAGTGTTCTGACAGTTTGGGAAAAACCTTATTTTCCTTCTTTCCATAATCATTAAAATAACGCTAAGCAAACTGCTGTGCATCGTGTCACTGACTTAAGTAATTTGCAGGCACTTACAATGACTAAAAACAGTGCCACACACAGAGAAGACTGGTGTTGAATTATGCAACAGCGAGCCACATATTTCAGCCTGAATGAGGGAACTAAAAGCCATGTTGGATATTAAGAAAACATATCAGGTTCAGAGGTCTGCAATTAATCTTGTCAGTGCATGAAGCCAGGCTAACCCATTTGCAGGAACACAACATCTTAGTGCCTTTTTCTCTTCTAGAATACACAGTCAACTTTGGACATGTGGAATTTGAGTCCATTAATGTGACTGGACATAATCAAGTTCTTGAATATTATACTATGTTCTTAGAAGCATTAAATATTTACATCAGTTCTTCACAAATGTACAGAGATCAGGCAGATGGAATTAATTTCTGGAAGCTACCCTACAGTATATGCAGATAATACAGATATTTCTAGACAAGAATTACATCCTGCTGTCAGTCAGCAGAGAAATTTGGTCTGCAATTGATCCCAGAATCTCTGATTGATAGATAGAAAAGTCAATATAGTACCCATAAACACACTTTTAAAACAACATTATCCTTTTTTATACAACCAGTGAAATATTATAATTGAATACATTTACTTTTAGAACTTGTTAACTCTTAAATACATGTAGTGAAATTGACTGGAAATAAATTAAAATAGATTGGTTTCTTTTATTGACCGTGACAAATGTACAAATGCCATAGATGATGATTATGATGATCCTTATACAAAGAAAAAACTCTTAACCAAGCATGCTGCAAAGGCCACTTCCATTAGAAGGGCTCTCTCTATTGATTGCATGGAGCCTTCCTTGAGAAGTACAACAGTAGGTGTTTTTTAAGAAAATTGATTTTAAAGATTAAAGAAACCTCAATTTCCATTTGATGTTTCACACCAGATCTATTCTGACTGTAAATATGAGAGTCCAGTATAAGTTTCTTAACGGGAACAAATAGATACATTCCCACATTCATTAAAACTTTACATTCTAGTACAAGATAAAACATTACAAAAATATGTCTAAATTTTATCAGATTGTAATGTTTCTTTTGAGGCTTTGCCTTCCTTCTGCAATTAAACACAGTTTTCAACTCTTGAAATCATTGCCAGAATTCTAACTTTCATAATACATCAGGCTAACCTGTGATGAAGTTCTGGACATGACTGGAAACTGGGCTTGTTGATGTTGTGTCATTTTTCAATGTCTCAGCACATATAGAGCTGATTATCTTAAGATTTTCAGCTTCCCACATGAAAATATCAACAGTTTTAATCCATCTATGCATCCAAAGAACCAGTGTAAGCACCTATGCAGACATTAGAGATCTACATAAGGTAGAAAAGTAATTTTATGGTTTTTTAAATTAATCACCAATATGGTAGAATCAGGCTTTGTCAGTCCACTAAAATTTCATGAAAAGTTAACATTTGTAACTGATCCTGCTAATAATCCTCACCTCTGCGCACCTGATAAGTCATCTGAGCCAAAATTACTCATTTTGCAGAGGTCTTCTATGAGCTTCATCCTGGATTTCCAGCCTTGTAGAACAGATTTTTATTTAAATTTCTTCACTGTTTTCACAAATACTTCAGTGTGAACAAGATCAGAAACTTATGTTATCAAGTGCCATTTTCCCTACTCTGATAGAAATAATGGAAAAGTGAAAAGATAAGGTAATTAGGACTCTTCTAAACTTTTAGAGGCAGTTATGAAAGTGTGATTTACAGCCGATTCCAATTATTAGAGTGAGTCTTGGTTGCAAGAAGCTGCTGTTTCTTGCATGTACAAATCTTGGATTAATTCTATAATTTTTGGAAGCAATGATTAACTTCATCAGCAATGACACATTTCTATATTAAGATTAGAACTGAGCCTTGAGTTGATTCTTCTGCTCTCTCCCAATGATTTCAGTGGGCAGTTTCAGTCATCTTGACACACAGGTCTGGACAGCCAGACTTGCTCAGTAAAAGAGAAGAAAAGCTAAAGATGCGAGCAAAAACTAATTTTGTTTCTTAAATACCTTCTGTTGCTCAAACTAGAATCAGTGCATTTTGGACTAGAAGAGGGGAATGAAAAGAAGGAGATGGGACAGTTGAGGAACAACCAGAGCTATTATATGGAGAAGAATGGAGGGTGAAGTAAAGATTTTGTTCAGCAAATCCATTTGTCTGCCAATCACTCCTATCCACAGCAGTGCTCTCAGGCTCAAAAAGGAAAACTTGCATTTATAAGTCATCCAAGTATTAAGGTGATGTCTAAGACCCTGCTTTTGTTCAAGGTCTAAGCTGCCCAAATGCCATATCAAAAACTCTCTAAGCCTTGAAACCACTTTTTAATTTTGTGGGAAAGGAAAAATTTTAATGGCCCAATTTCTTGCTTCCACAAACATGTTTAATAACTTCTGAGTTTTTTAACACAGAAACATATACTTAATGATCTAAGACATCAATTCAAATACAGTTTTCAACTTTAGTCTGCTCTGTAATGTTTCTTATTAATTTAGTTGAAGCCTTTTTACCTCATTAATCATTAAATGAATGTATTTTCCTTACAACTTGGAATCTTTCTGACCCAGTCAATGAGGAGTCTAAAAGATGTTGCTGCCTTGCAATGGCAATAAACAGAAGTTATGAAGCATGGAGCTGACTAGCTGTTTTGAAGTACAAGCATTTCCAAGTGAGATTGCCTGATCACCTCTGGTGATCAAGGAGCTCAAATAGCAGGGATGGGATGAGTTGTGATTTAAGGAACTGCAGTCCTTTAACCAGTGCATGGAGCAGACCTTAGCAGCAACAGGAGAAAAAGCTAAATATGTGTTTAGTGTAACAATCAAAACCAAATGTATTAAGCAAAACAATTTAATTTCTGAGAAATAAAATGGTTTTTTGCCGTGTTTTCACTACAGCACAGGTGTTCTTCAGAGAAGTGGATATGAAAGTCATCATATGTAAAACAAGTTTTCAAACAAAATAATTGTAAAATGGATGTAGGCACAATATAAAAGTGTACTGCTTTTGCAGAGTGAATCTGTCACTCTGATTTTATGCATTTTTATTGAAGCTGAGCAAGCCACAGAAACAAAATAATACAACCAGCTCTTTGGATTCCAATATTTTCATTTGTGTTATAAGATTTTTCTAGTAAAAAATATCTAGTAAAACAAGAAAATCTCTACAAATAACATTCTTCACTGTTTGCTGCTTACTCATGTGAATGACTGACTGTTTTAGTCACAGATTTGCTGAGAAAAGAGGATAAAGGAGAATCCAGAGCTAAGAGGATGTGATTTCTTCATTTGCTTCCAAAGTCCTTGTGAAACTATGTTAGTTAAGAATATATAAAATTTGGAGCCAGACAACTCTGTAAGATTTATATATTCTGAAGAGTGTTATATACTGAAACCATCATTTTTTCTCCCAGAATTAATTCTTTAACCAAAATAATGATAGGAAAAATGACATATTAAAAAGAAAATATTAAGTGCTATGTCATGATTCTCTCTTCTGGTGGCTTCCTATTTCCAACTCTTCATTTAGCGAAACAGGAGATATCATGAAAAAGAAAATAATCCCCCTAAGCACCAAAAATACAGATCAAAATACCTGAATTTCCTAAATAGTACTTAATTATTATATTTCCTTCTCTTAACAGACTTAGAAGGTCCCAGGCCACAGTTTAAAGCTTTAGACAAGGGATATAAAGTAGTATTTATCCTGTAATATTATCCTAAGCACCCTTTGAAATCACAGCTCCTTTCTGCCAGGCACTGAGCAAACACACAGGTGGAGAGACTTCCTGACCCAGAAATCATATACTCCACATTGAAGGAGAAAAAAAGCAATAATGCATAATAGTGTGACTATTGGCATATACTAACTCAGCTGTGGGATGGGAACAAAAAGCATTTGGATCAGATCAGGTCACAGGGCATATATCCTCCTAAGGCTTGCAGTCAAAGACATATACTAGGAAACAGTCTAAGCTAGTGCAGCTATACAGCAATACTCTCCACACATCTGTCCAGCCTTCTGTGTCCCACTGGTTTCCTGAGGCACAGGTGGTCTTTGTGCTTAATATTCCGGGATGAATTCTTTTATTCCATAAATTAGTTCAAATTAATTATTTTAAAGACTATGTAACCTTTAGAAATACAGGCTCCTTGATCCCTGGGTGAGCTAGCCAACACTGCTGCAGATATGAGTGCTACATCATCCTGGGATTTAAGTACCTCAAAGAGTATGAAACAAGACTGACTGCTGGGATCCTATGATTTTTCCTTTCCTTCAAGTGTCTGAATTCCTTGTCACTATGTTATGCAAAGCACCTCCTTGGTAGTATTTGATGTGATTATGCAGTCAAGGATCACACTTGTACTACAGCTGGTATTGAACCTTCTAAAGGTTATATTTATTTAAAGAATATCTGGAATACATCCCAGTCTATACATCTGCCCAACTAATTTAGATTTCAGCAAGTAAGGGTTTGCTGGGATGTTACAGGGATGATTAAACACCTTAATACAAATACCAAACCATTTGCACTTTCTGTCAAATCACCTAGAGCCATATTTTAAGGAAAATCAGGCAGATGGCTGGATGGTCAACAAAGATGGGACAAAACACTTCTACTAGGCACTTGCAGTTTACCATGCACTAGAGTTCATCCATCTGTATAACAAACCACCTGCCAGCAGTTTGAGTAATACGACTGGGTAAGCATTGCTAAGTACTCTGTAATAACAATAGTACTGCCAAAAAAAGAGTTGTATACAAGGTATGCACACTGACGGCTTTTGCAGACAAAAAATGCAAATTAAGGCTCATAAGAATGCAATCTTACCCTGCCAAAATATTTATTCATGGCAGGCATTATCTGCACAATTCAGAAACACATACACCACTCCATATCACAAACTGCTGACAAGATGTAGAAAAGGCAATAACACTCTAATGTCTATGCACTTTATTCCTTACTCTGCTGAGGTAGAAGTACATGCATACATTTTCAAAACTAGTTAGAGAGCTGATTGTCAGCAATTCATTCCCTAGCATATCTGCCGCAGATCCTTCATTCACTTAGCCCCAGAGCCATCAGCATTTGGAGGCAAATGTGGAAAGAAATACTTGCAGCAAGCAATAGAAGCAGACATCACATAATTATGTGTCCACTGGAGGGCTGATATCTGACTGGAAAGATCAGTTGACCTGAAATTTTAAATGACCTTGTGACATTAGGTCATTCTTCTTTTTCTATTACAAATTAGGTGTCTATACAAGGCTTTATAAATCTTCCTAATTCCTTTTTTTGAGATAATATGTGTGAATGCACTTTAAAACTTAAAGCACATGAACTGTTTGTATTATTGCATTTTTTATACTCATAAAAGAAGCAGCACATTTGTTTCACATTATTTTTCAAAAATGTTCAGCATTATGAGTGATATTAGTGGATGCTCGTTGTTATGCAATACCTCAGTGATATATAACCAAGGAATATTTCGGATTAGGAAGTGTATAGTGACATTATTAACTTCCTTTCAAGGGAGAGCAAGGTCTACAGGCCTGAGCAGTCAAAGCACTGATGTCTTTTTCTGAGACCATCGCTACTTTCAATGTCTTCTTGGGATTCTATGTCCCATAGCATGGCCTAAGATCCTTGTGCTGGAGTACACAAATGTCAAACATTCTTTTAAGTAGGCATTTTTGGCACTCACAGCGCATGCAAGTATAAATGGACTGATACTCAGTGATAAACTCATGGCACTTCTATCTACTTTTTTTCAGATCACATTGACACTAAGAACACTTCCTGTTTTCATCTACCCTTTCACAGAATCAGAGAATCACAGAATGGGTAAGGTTGAAAAGGGCTAGTGGTCCAACCTCCCTGTGCAAGCAGAGTCATGCTCAAGAACATTGCACAGGATTGTGTCTTGATAGTTTGTAAATTATATTCAGTGAGGGAGATGACACAATCTCTCTGGGCAATCTGTTCTGGTGTTCTACCACCTGAACAGTAAAGTTCTTCCTCATGTTCAAGTGGAATTTCCCATGATAAGTTTCTACCTATTGCCTCTTGTCCTAGTGCTTGGCATCTCCAAGAGGAGCCTGGCTTCATCCTCTTGACTCCCTTCAGTTTCTTCTGGAGGCTAAACAAATACAACTCTGTCAGCCTTTTCTTGTGAGAGAGTTGGTCCAGCCCCCTGATCATCTTTGCCCCCTTTTGTTGACCTGCTGCAGGAGCCCTATGTCTCTCATACTGAGGAGCCCAGAACTGGACACAGCACCTCAGATGTGGCTTCACCAGGGCTGAGTAGGATCACCACCCTCGATCTGCTGAAAATGTACCAGGATACCTTCTTGGCCACAAGGACACACTGCTGGCTCATGGACAACTTGTTGTCCACCAGGAATCCCAGATTTTTCTTTGGGAAGGAGCTAAGCATGTCAGCCCCAGCCTTTGCCACTGTGTGGGCTTATTTTTCCCCAAGTGCAGCACCCTGCATTTACCTTTGTTGAATTTCAAAAGGTTCCTCTTTGCCCATCTTCTCCAACCCATCAAGAGAAGGTTCTGAGGGGCTGCACAGCCCTCCAGGTATTAGCCACTCCTCAAAGCTTTGTGCTGCTAGCAGATTTCCAGAGGAGACACACTTTCCTTAGAGTAAGAAAGACTGAAGACAGAAGAATGCCTATGAGAGCTGTATGGGTAAAAGCTGAATTCTTCCGTAGCAGTTTGCATAACAGATGTTGAGGTTTCTCCAGTGACATCAAATCAAACACAGTGCATAGAGCTGCATTTCTATCTGCTTTCCTATATCTTTGCTAGATACAGATGCCCTGTGCAAAGAATGAACACTGTTCAGCTGCCAAAAGCAGGCACAACATGTTCAATGGAATCTTGAGAAGCATAAGAATAAATAAAAATCCTTGTCCATGCATACAGAAACCTCATTATTTTTCTTATTATTAACGCTGCTTACTCCTACAAGAAAACTCCTAGCTTTAAATCTATACCAGTGGTGTTGTTTCCAAACCTTATTATATATTTTTCATTACTAGACTAAAAATTCCCAGTTAGGATGTCGTGTTTTAAAACTATGCTGATGATTTTCCTCAGTTCTCTGAATTCAGTGGTAGAGAGGTAAAGCTTTGATTGCATTGCTATGTTTATTGCAAGGTAGAGGGTTCTGAGGCACAGAAAAGATACAGCCTATTTCTTTTCCTGCCAGTATTGTACCTTTCCTGCCAAACTGTGAGAGCAGGATTACAGAGCTGCTAGATATCCCCAGTCAGAGGGAAGGCTCTCTGCGTTTTCATTCTATACATTTATGTTAGTAGATGCTTGGCTTGCTGCATTTTATGCTGTGCAGATCAAACCACAACAAATAGGTCTTGAATAGAATTACAAGTTCTGCAGCTCCTCCTCTTAGTTTCCAGTAATTTCCATATTTGTTAACTCTACCTCATAATAACAGACTCCTCCAAATATAAACAGGATTTCCTAATATTGATCTGTTGATTGCAAAACTCTAGCTCGGGTCAGCTCTGGAATAGCAGAGTTCTCATCCACCAAAATGAGGGGGTCTTAAAATGCAACTGAAATAATACTAGTTTGTTGAAGTAATATTATACTTGCGTTAGACACAGAGCAGGAGTCTGAAAAAATAGGATAAAAACCTGGAGTCTTGTACAGCACAGGAACACAGGGTCAAGGATTGAAAATTTTTATGCTTAAAATTTTATGCATTTGAGTTGCAAATCATCTGTTTTTGCAACTTAAATAAATTAATATTTAAGTGAGACTCTCCAATATAACTATCTCATGCATAATGAAAACAAAAGCAACTCAATGAGTATCTCATTTTTACATTAGTATCTTCCTTGTTGAAAAAAATAGAACTTAATTTTCATTGGGAATGGGTGTCATTTGCTTGGGCTGGTGCTGGACCTTATGGATTCTAGGGAGGCTATTATGTCTAGTCTGAAGTCATTTTTTTATGCATTTACAGCACTTACCTCTCTGTCTGCAAGAGATGAACAAAACGTGCTTGTGCTCTGAAGTTTGTTTAACTCTAGGATTGTGTAGCTGAAAGCAGGGAATACAAAGAGCTAAAAATTTGCATGAAGAGAAAAGGGTTGGGAGTGAAGGGTGAGAGCTAAGACTGCATTCACAGAACATGATATGCCCACCTGTACAGGGTCTGGGGCAGGCTAGACTTGCCATGTGCTATCTGAGCACAAACAGAATTTCCCACAAGGAAAATTTCACCTATGTCCCCTACGGGAGGTTCCAAAATCAGCTGTTCTAGAAGTGCAGTTTAGGGATCTACAGAAGAAGGAATTACTGTACCATACACGCTTCTTTCTAAAACCAGTTGAAGGCGAGTTATGTTGAACTATGAGTTTGGGAAAAAAGAAATAAACAAACAATAGCAACAACAACTTTACATAAGGGATGTTGTTGTTGGCAACAACAAAAACCAATCCTCTTTTTCCCAGTTAAAAGTTATAGATAAACAAAAATTAAAATGGCAATTGCTAATATTTATTACAAATAAAGAGAGGAGACTAAGAAAGATTTTTGAGACTTGAGGCATCTACTTTGCTTTTGCCTTAAAGTTGGAAAAATACACTAGGAGACAACTATTTAGTACTCAATACACTTTTATGAACAGATAATATCATAGGCAAAAAGAGAAAGCACAGTGGAGAAGAAGTTTTGAACCGAAAGGAAGTTTAGCAGAAGGAGCAGTAGTGTTCTTCATCAGTAAAGGAGGACCCTCTGCACAATGAACTGAGGAGAACAAGGTAGCAACCAACAAGTAGCAGCAATTTAGTTTAATTTGGGGAAAGAGGAAGATTGCCATGAATGTCTCTGCAGCTTTTGCTCGAGGTGTTTTGAAGCAGACAGTGCTGCCAAGATGGGAAGCATGGAGAGATAATTGAACCAGGTAGGAAGAGATGTTGGATTTGCTCATATGTCTAAAGACACTCTGGGGGCCAACACCAAGAATAACATCCAATTTGTATTACAGGAAAGCCAATCACAGCTGAAAGTTACAAGGAAAAGGCTGTCTTGGAAAGTCATGATGGCTATTGGTATCTCGGTGTACCCACTTGGGGCCTTGGTGGATAAATCTGTATACACAAACCAAACCAAACCAAACAAGAACAAAAACAAACAAACAAAAAAAGACCAAACCAAACAAAAAACAAAACCAAAAACAAAAACAAAAAATCAAACAAACCAACACATGAAACAACCCACAACCAACCTTAAAAAATCCCAACTAAAGGGGGAAGGGGCAGAGGGGAAAGGAGAGAGATAAAAAGGAAGGGGAATAGTGAGGAGAGGCTTTGTACTCATCCAACAAAATTCATCAGGTTGTTCATATAGTTTCTGAAGCTTTAGTTGAAGATGAATATCAGTCTTCCAAACAGTGTCTAGGGATGTTCTGGACCAGGATAATTTAGGAATCTCCAGCAAAAGCGACAGAGCCCCACTATCACCCAGTAATGACACCCCAGGAGCTGGCCCTGGACACACAGTCCATCCAATAATATGCCTGGATCCTCAGCCTCCCTGAACACCTCATCCCTAGACACACACACACACACACACACACACACACACACACACACACAAATATACACACAGCACAATTTGGTAAGTAAAGGTGAAAAGGATATATTTTGTGCATATGCTAAAAAGTGGAATGAAATTCTAAGTCATAAACATCAGCTAAGAGGGGGCGTGAGGGGAAAGGTAGATAATATGAATATGAGCATCTAAATTAGTTTCAGACTCAGGGAGCTGCTATTAAGATTCTTCAAAAAAGTAAAGTATTTAAGATAATGAAAAACATTGCAAATGTTATTGGTTTCATTTGTTTACTGCTTTCACAAACTACTTCAAGGAACTCATTAATGGAAACTAATTGGAACAGGTTCTGTGTTCATGTCCAGTTTCTTTTATAATTGCTGAAGACGCTGATTTGCCATGAAACAGCTCCTATTTAATCTGTCTGATTAAAAAGGGCACTTTCTCTTGCTGTACTCATTCAAGTGGAAATGAATTGTTCACTGTCATGCACCAGGCTGGTCCCTTCATTTTATAAACCAAAGGATTAGGCAAATTTAGTCAAGGAGTCTTGAGGAATCTTCCCTCCCTCTATTCCATTCCTATCATGAGGTGAAACACTGCACTGATTATGAGACTTCTTTTTAATTTTTTGATTACATGAATTAATTGAACTTCCAGACTGGACTGAATTAATCTCCAGTATATTATTTTCTTGTAACTATGTTCCTTATTTTAAAGTAATGAGAAAATTCCTTTGTCCTAATAAAAGCTCAGTAGAGAATGCAAAAAAGTGGTGTTTCATTCATTCCATCTTTCAGGATGAAAATGCGTGGGTCTGGAAAGTTTTGGTGTGACATTGCCTGAATGG
>WBND01000209.1:670024-702700 GCA_013398595.1 Tychaedon coryphoeus
AAGGAAGGAAGGAAGGAAGGAAGGAAGGAAGGAAGGAAGGAAGGAAGGAAGGAAAAATTTTTTTTTTTTCCCTATGACCAAAGGAAAAAGAGTCAGTGGAATAGCAAATCTGTAACAGCTTCAACCAACTTTATGCATCACAAAAAGTAATAGCCTTTTATTTTTTTGTTTACTTGTTTTCTTTTCCCTACTAAAGACCCCCAAAAGGCCTTCATGCTAGTAAATGAATAGATTTGTTTTTCTAGGAAAGAGACATATTCTACATTTTCTAAAATGAAAAAGTTCTCCATCCCAAAAAAGAAGCCATGGCTTCTGTACCTAAAAATCATAGTAGTTGCAGGTCCAAGGAGTGTGGATGCTTCCATGAACAGCTAGGAGTACATGCAAAAAAAGCACAATACACTTTTCAGAGATGAGTTGCCTGTTGCAGAGATGGGGGACCTAGCACTTAACATGGCAAGTATACATTGCAAAGCTAATGGTTTAAAGTTAATGGTTTTTTTGGCAGAATGCCATATCCCCAGTGTGATTTGATAAATCATCTGCTCCCCTTAAAATAAAAGGCCTCATCTTAATGTCAAAGACTCAATTTACTCCAGAGTGTAATGTGTGTTTAGAATATCACCTCTCCTCTTTCAAGCAGCTTATCAGTATTCTAACACTGACTTCTGGAGACAAGAAGCCTGCAATATTAAAGCTGACTCGTTTCTGACCAGGACTAAAATTTAAACTTTCCCCGAACTTCATTCCCTTGAAAAGTAATTTCAGGTGTGACGGTGCTCCTCCTTACAGAGTTGCTTGTGCAAATACATGTTGCATGACTTTATACAATCACAGTTTATTTGTCAGGTTAGGTTATAAAGAGTGGACCTTATACTCGCCCCAAAACATGGCTTTTCCCCTGTACTGAGTTTGCATGGCCAAGCTTTGTTAGTGAGCTTGCTACAGGGGTGGCTTCTGTGAAAAGCTGCCAGGAGCTTCCTTCATGTCCAGCAGAGCCAATGCCTGGCAGGTCCAAATATGTATGTGTTGCTGGTCAAGTCTGGGCCAATTAGAAATGGTGGTAAATATATTTGAGAAGAAAAAGCATCTTATTGCACAGTTGCAATTGTGGCCAGAGAAGAGCGGGGTGAGAACATGTGAAAGGAACAGCTCTGCAGACACCAAGGGAGGTGGAGAAGGAGCATGAGGAGGAACTCCAGGTGTTGGAGCTGAGATTCCTTTGCAGCCCATGGTGAAGACCATGGTGAGGGAGATGTGTCCCTGCCGTCCATGGAGGACCACAGGGAGGCAGATATTCACCTGCAGGCTGTGGAGGAGACCCACACCAAAGCAGAGAGATGCCTGGAGAAGGCTGTGATCCTGTGGAGACTCCTGGAGAGAGGGGCCCACACTGGAGCAGCCTGTCCTTGAAGGATTGCACCCTATGGAAGAGTGACCCACGCTAAAGCAGTCTGGGTAGGATGCTACTTTTGCCATGGACTCATGTTGGAGAAGTTCATGGAGAACTATCTCCCATGGAAAGGACCCCACAGGAAACCAGGGGAAGGACTCCTCTCCCTGAGCACCTGGAGAAACAGCAGGTCTTGAACTGAGCCCATTCCCTGTCCTCCTGTGCCACTGGGGAGGAGGTAGAGCTGAGAAGGAGGGAGTGATAGGAGGGAGGCATTTCCAAGGTTTTACTGATTCCTCATCACCCTGCTCTGACTGTGTTAACAATAAATTCAATCAGTATCTCTAATTCTAGCCTGTTTTGCCCGTGATGGTGTTTGGCAGTGAGTCTCCCCACCCTTATCTCAATTCATGAACCCTTTGTTATATTTCCTCTCCCCTGTCCAGCTGCAGAGCGGAGAGAAAGAGCACCTTTGGTGGGTGCCTGGCATCCAGCCGGGATTAAACCACTACAGTCTTTTTGGTACTTTGGCCAGAAAGCCAACCTGGATCAACTGCTTGGAAAGTAGCTTTGCTCACCACTTCACCAAAGCAGAAGGAGGGAACCTTCAAAACTTTTAAATCTGCAAGAAGAAACCATGCCCCAATGCAATCCAAACCAAGCTTTGCAACATTAGTAGACAGCTGTGATATTGTATAACTTAAAGTGCACTGGTTTTATCTAATTCCTTAGTTGCATGAGGAACTTCTAAAAGGGCCCTTCCTTCTCTCTCTTGAGGGTAATAAAGCTGAGTGAGTTTTAGGTAATAAGCCAGTGGGCTATGGTATGTGTTTCACTGAATCTCTCTTGCGTATTTTTTCTGTTCTTAAGGCAAAATTGACTCTTAGACCTTTTGTAATTCCACCAAAATCAATTGGATTGCCTGATGAACAATTCAGAACTGAATTTAAGCCTCTGAGACACAAGTGATCCCTAACTAATTAACCTACAAACATTATTGTGCATTGACAGTTTGCCAAGGCATATTCTGTACTGAAGACCCAAATCCATCAAAATTCATGAAGTTTTCTCTTCCTTGGTTAAAATTATATTCTCAGGTACAAGCTTTCTCCTGAAATCAGTGCTGAAGTGAACCAGCATACACCACTGAAAAGCAAAATTTGTGCCATGAAACATCTGATGACAGAAAGTCAACTGCCAAAGCAGTTAATAAATGAAAGAGTTGCATTTTCCTTGGTACAGTTAATAATATTCAGCAATGGAAAATCTGAGTGAGCTGCTATTCCAAAAACAACACTTAGCAGGAGGGGTTGTATGTTTACAGTACTGCAGTGCCCTGAAGCTTGAACCGCTTTGACCTTCCTGAAGATTTGTTATCATTTCTAAAGGGACTGGCATGGTTTAACCCCAGCCAGCAACCAAGACTGATGCAGCTGCTCATTCACTCTCCCTCCAGTAGAAGAGTGGAAGCAATCAGAAAGGTAAATTCTAGAAAACTTTTGGGTTGAAATAATGACTGTCTAATAGGGAAAGTAAAAAAACCACACACATAAGCAAATCAAAACAAGGAGTTTTCACCATTTCCTGGCTATCTCCAGGAGAGCAGAACTTCAGCCTGTATAACAATTACTTGGAAAGACAGATGCCACCACTCCAAATTACCCCTCTTCCTCCTTCCCTCCACTTTATATACTGAGCATGATGTCAGATGGTCTGGAATATCCCTTTGGTCTGTTTGGGTCGTGTGTCCTGGCTGTGTCTCCTCCCAGCTTCCTTGCCAGTGTGGTAGTAAGGAAAGCAGAAATGGCCTTGGCTCTGTATAAGTACTGCCCAGGAATAACAAAAAGATATCTATATGATCAACCCTGTGTTCAGCAAAAATCCAAAACACAGTTTCATCACCAGCCACTGTGAAGAAAACTAGCTCTAACCCAACCTTAACAACCAGCAGGTCTTATCTCTGCACATGCACAATATTTATCAGTAAGGCAGTGAAGAGTATTATACTTTCCCAGACACGTTTGTTAGTATTGGCCACCCATTCTAAGACCAGTGAAATCTCATCAGAAACCTCAATGATTTGGTAGGATCACTGAGAGCATCAGTTGAAGGCAATGCTGCTGCAGCAAGCATATTCATAGGCAAAACCTCATTTGGGAAAAGGATTCCTTTTTTCACCCTTACGAACTGAAATAAATTTGTATAGATGTTTAAAAAGTAGAGGAGAAAGGGAAACATCACTTTCAAAATGATGAAAGTAGACATGTAGTATGACACATAGGCAAAAGGCACTTCCTCAGTAAAAGTCTTCCCAGTGACTGTTCTTTCAAAATGGTGTGAAAATAATAGCTGTGAAACACTTGGTTTCTTGCAATATTGATAACTTTTCTTTATATTAAGACCTTACTTAAATTGCTACATACTTATTCTCAAACAAAAAAATCTACTTCTGAGTACTACTCACTCTGACTCTCTTTTCTGAGCAATTTCCATCACTTACTTCTTCTCCATTTTGCCTCTGCTGTTCAAAACAGAACTATTATACTTTAATTTAATGAGATGAGGATACCATTTGCAGCTGTTAAATATTCTGTAAGTGCTCAGTATGAAAGTCACCCATGACCTATGTTTCTGGTATATTTATTTTCTCAAGCTGTCCTTGGGTATGAACAATGCAAAATGATTTCTTTCTTTCTTTCTTTCTTTCTATCCAGAAACTTTGATCAAAATTCAAAACTTGTAAACATTTGAGAAATCAAATAAGTGCCCATTATTTTTCATTAGCTTTTTTTTTTTTTAAATTTATTTTTCCTCATAAATGACAATTTACTTAAAGTACTCTCACTTCTCAGCAGTGATTATTTTACTAACAAGCAAAAAATGCCATTCTGGTTTAAACTCTGACTTGATATGTACGCTATGTCATACATCATGTAAAATCAGTCTTTTTAAAAAAAAAAAATATATATACGGACAATGAGAATAGAGGAAATACCAATTGTTGTTCCAGTTCAGTCATAATATTATGGTTCAGAGCTTGTTCAGCTGTATTTTACTTATTATTTACGATAAGAGCATAGATAATGAACAAAGGAGTGGTTTGTTTGAATTTGGCTTTTTAATATGATTTTTAAAACTGGTAACTGATTTGGTAAGGCCTGAAGCTTAACAGTTTCAGAGCTCAGTTTGCACTGCTCAAACTAGTTTCAATTTTGATACTGAAAACAGTAGATTAAAATTATTTCATCTTCTCTTATCATTGCACCAATAAACAATTTTTTTTAATAATCTATCTGCATCTGTCTTACATACCTAACCTTGAAGTGATACACCTGTGTAATAGTTTATTAGTGTGTCCAGCTTTCCTGTATAACAGTCGTCTTATGCCAAATATAGCCATTTTTAATATTTATACAAATTCCACTGTGAGTTAACACGTTTTGCCCCCAGATTTGAAAAGGGGAGCTAACAAAAAAAACTAAAACAAACAATTATAATCAGGATAAGTCTGTTAATACAGATGTACAAGAGTATTAAATTAAAATAAAATATTTACTGAGGATAAGCAATGTTTTTTCTACACTACGCAACTTACATTTCAAGTAGGAACAACTAATCTTCCACACATTCTGGCTTATAACAGCAAAACACATACACACCCCTATGGAAAGGAACAGAGTCTTCATTAGAAAACTATTTAAAAATAAATGTGTGAATATAAATGATCTATTTATATCTAAGCTCCAGCAGATCGAAAATGAAAGCCAAAAAGCAAGATGGTGTTGAACAATATTGCTTTCAAGAGCTGATTTATGTTGGGTTGTGGTACTAGAGTTATCCCCAGCATAACAGCAACAACAATATCAGCCTAAAAGCAATGAAGATTTCTGCTTACTTAAATGGTGACTTACTTAATTTTCTAACAGTGCTGCTGGTACCAATTAAACACAAGTGCACATTAACTGCTATATAGATGCTATTAGTTCTTCTTTTCCAGTTGGTAACTCAAGACAAATAGCCAGGCTGTTCTTGTAAAGATTACTCTGTGAGTACATGATTTTTGGGCTTCTTGACAATTTGGAGCAAGTGAGAATAAAATTATTTCAGTTGGTGTAAACATATGGTAAACTGATATACATATTTTACCCCACACCAAATTTAAAAATAAAGAATCTCACAAAGACTGATATATTTTTTTGTATGAGCACAGTTGCTTTTTGACCTCAGAAATATCTTCAATTTAGTGAAAATTGAAGAATAGACAAAAAACATCAAAAAACCTCTGACAAAAATTGACATTTTTGAACTGAAATTTTCTTTTCAAGTACAAAAATAGAGATGCCTACTTCTCTCCCGGTTTTTTCATTTCCTTTGATTTTGCATTAATAAAAATACCGAATAACTGAATTTTTTGGGTTTGAAAGGACTGTTAAAGAATGTCTAGTCAAATCTGTCTTGCCATGGACAGAGACCTTTCACTACAACTTGTTCTATTATAAGAAAATGAAGAGAAAATTAAAAAAATGTTAGAATCATCAAGCCTAATATTTCAATGAAATTTCACAATACAGTATGTCTCCAGCTCTAGCACAAAAACATATACATATTTATACATGTACATATACACACACATATATTTTACATCTATTTATACATACATGTTTAACATAGATATTTATACTGTAAGTTTCTCTTATAAATTTCATACAATCTGGGTTTCTACATCTAAAGTAATGCTACTTTTAGTTTCTCTCCTTTTGTTTGAATGAAGAAAGTACAAAACTTTCCACGGGTGCATGTATGCAGGAAGGGTCCAGGACCCAAAAGTTCAGAACATTTTATTTCCCAAATTAATTATTCCTTCTCCAAGCACAAATACAGGCAGGGTGGAGACAGACTGAGTGCAGCCCCGAGTAGAAGGACTTGGGGATCTTGGCTGATGAGAATCCAAATCTAACTCATCAACATGTGTTTGCAGCCCCAAAACCCTGGGCTGCATCAAAAGCAACGTAGTCAGTGGAGGATGTGATTCTGTTCCTGTATTCTTGTCTCACAAGACTCCACCTGGTCTATTGGGAGGTGCCTGACCATAACAGGGAGGTTAGAACTAGATGATCTTTAAGGGCCATTCCAACACAAACCAGTCCATGGTTCTGCTAGTCCATTATTTAGTGGTTCTATGATTTTACTCGATGGGGTTGCCCCAAGCAATTTCCTTTTTGAGTCTTTATGAAAAAGGGCAGCCAAATTGCACAATTGATGATACAATGAAAAGTTTTAGTGTTTTATTTATTCAATCCAGATTTGAACTGCTGGAAGCGATTCAGGGCCTAGAGTAATTTTACAGAAAGCCTGCTCCTGTATGGCACTGGTCCAGCTGTGTATCTGAGGACTTCCACAGTCACAGATGTGAGCCTCTAACCTCTGAGTTAACAATCAGCTTCCAAATATGGCTTTGGCTCTAAGGGCAGCCTGAAGTGAACAACATTGGCATTTTTCTTGTGTTGTGGAAAGTTAGCTTTTTGTTTATTTGCATGAGCTTATGGAAGTTCTCCTAGCCTTGATTTAAAATTACCTCCCTCCATTTTCTGCAGACAATGATTAAAATCACTACTTGCCTACTTTGGATAATATTTTGTATGTATTCATTGATGTTTCAAATGTAAAAGCCTCTAGATCTTTAACAAACCTTCGCAATTTGAACTCTTTAGCAGTATGACTAGTAAAGCTAGTAAGAAAGGAAGGTGTATAGGCTTCCACTTCATCTCAGTGGAAAAGCCAGAGTTTTTATGGGGAAAAAAAAGCATTCCAAATGTTTTCTTTCTTTTGGTCTGAAATATTATTTGTTATAGAATTAAAAAAAAAAAAAAAGTGTTTACCTTATCCAGAACTGGCTGTTCTGTCCCAAGTATGTACTATTCAAGTTTTGTGCAGTGAAGTCTACAAAGTTCTGTGAATAACAAAATCCTACTGGAAATAGACTGCTGTAGAATGTAGAATGCTTAGCACCATCAAAGCAACACATTTTCCAATCCATCTGAATGCAGTCCATGGTACTTTGGTACTTTTGACGCTACAAGTACTTTTCCCTTATGGAGATAGAGCTACAGTGAGCAGTTTATTGAAAGAGCTTTTTACTTTTTTTTTCCTCAGTGTACACATAAATGCCTAACATTTGTTGCCAATTAAAATAATAAACAGTATAAACTGTATAGATTAGAAAAGAGTATAATCGCCCTTTTTAGTCATATAGATAAGTGGTTGGCTTGCTACAGGGAAGGTATAAACTAGACATGAAGAAACAAACTAGACTGGAATTCATTTTCACCTCCCAATGTGAAATCTTTTATTGTTGTTTTTCTGTGCTATGCTGGTAGAATACAAAGCCTAAGCCTCCACAAAGCAATAACACTGCATTGATGCGTTCCCAGTGTCGAAGCCATAGGCAAGCAATACTACTTACTGTCAGGCCCCAATTCGAGTCTTCTTACAGCCCTCTGGGCATATCCAGACTAAATAGCTTTGAAAGGGGGAACAGCACATTAGCAGTCCCTCTGAGACAATCTGAGTAGAGTTACTGCATAAAACCTGCAGTTTAAATTATGTTAATAGAGCTGCAAGCTGCAAAGAAATTATTTATCAGAACTAGTGCAAGACCCTAGAGTTTATGCATTTTTTACATGATACTTCCATTCCCTCACTGCAGTCCCAGGTCTCTCGTACAAACCTTTATATGTCACCAAGAAAAGGGAATCTGTCATTTATATCATCTGTGCTTTGACCAGCTGTGGTTCTTTAACTCTATTCATGCCAGGGCTTCTCTGTGTCTGTTCCACAGAGTGCATCAAACCACTGTTAGTGCCACAATGCCATCAAAGCCTTCATTTCTCTCCCAGCATGGGAAGGAATGAGATGACATCCTATGAGTGATAACATTCTATGAATGATGACATTCTATGAATTATGACCTCTGGAAGTGTTCAAGACCAGGTTGGATGAGATTTTGAGCAATCTGGTCTACTGCAAGGTGTCTCTACCCATGGCAAAAGAGTTGGAACTAGGTGATCTGTAAGATTCCTACAAACCAAAATCTTTCTATGACTTTCTGATTGTATGTGTGACAGATGGCACAGACCATGGCCATCCTCACTGCTGAGACATACAAGGTAAAGTGCTTCAAAGATACTAATGCATCTGCATAAACTGGTGTCATGTAAGTCAGGAATGTAATTTTTATATATTTGAGAATGACTACTTTTTCGCTGCATGTTAATAATTAAGAACTTGACCTTGGAGCACAACAAGTATGAAATTAAAATTGCCGAAGCCCAGGTTTCTCACTGTGAATGTGTCTGTATAGCATCCTTCATGGATCAGAAAAAAACAGTGAAAAAATCCCCAAGAACAGAGTGGAGAGAGGGATAAGAAATATATAAATTATCTGAAGTGACTCCCAAAAGGTTAATTAGTTTGTTTCTGGGACAACTACGTGCCAATATCTCTGATTATGAGAATGTTCACCAGAGGATGCTTCTGCTGGAAACAACTTGGCTTTAAGGAAAGAAAATTAGGTTGTCTCCAGTCCCAATTTCATCCTCTCTCATTTCACAGTGCTTTGATTTTTCAGCTGCTGTAAGGAGGGAGAACTGCTCCCATGAGAATATCATCTGAGATGACTGAATGGCATTGCTACAATGGCAAGAGGTTTGCATTCAAAATTTCATCAAGAGAGACACCGCTGCATGGCGGGACCCGACTCCCACTTTACTAACGCCAGCTCAAATCAGCAGGAAGCCCATGAAGTCAACAGACTATCAAGAGCAATGGGGCTAGACCCACATTAAATGTGTGTGAAAATCAGTGGGAAAAGATAATGGCCCAACACATTTGTATGTACTTTTAAATTCACAATTCGTGAAAATAAGAAGAATGAGAAAAATCAAAGGTAATCATGTAATATAAATGGGTCCATTTAGTTTTGACATTAAAAGGTGGGTGTCATCTTCCTAGCTTTTAGGTCTCTAATAATTTCATTCTAGTTTTCCATTATTCATAGCCTTTCACAGTTTATTGAATCTCTCAAGACTGCTCACCCTTTCTTTTTCATCTTTTCATTTTAGTTCTAAAATTTGTGTGTGGGTACAAGCTTAAGAAGAAATGTAAAAGACCTACTTAGCATTTGAAGGAGGGCTGCAAACAGTTATTTCAAGTCTTTTGTTCTAAAATAAAATAAAAAGCCAAGGGAGGAGGCTTTTCAAATTTGTTTCAGAAGAGTTTTTATCGCTAAGGTTTAGAGAAAGATTTTTTCCCCTGGCATAAACCATCATCAATCTGTGGTGCTGCTTTAATTTACACCACCTGAGGATTGGAAGTGACATAAAGTGAGCAACTAAAAAGAAGGAGTCTACACGTGACTAACATCTGTCACATTGCTTAATATACTGTTGCTCAAGGAATGAAGTGACAAGAATTGGTGTAGTGCCAAAAAAACAGAACAGGAGAAATCTTCAACTTTGTAACTTACTGCATGTTTTCAATACTCCTACAATTACCTAGAAATTCAGTGAATAGAAATACAGGAATACATGTTAATATTAGTGGAAAATGATTGGGCACTTCTATCAAATCTTTAATGACGAGCTGTTGCAGGTAATTTTGAAGAATGACTTTTGCAATCTCATGCAGTCCAGCCCACGGATCTCTTATAGGATCTTTCTCACAGAAAATTTATATTTTTCTTCTATTGACTTACTGAGTAAAGAGACTGTAATACCAAACATTGAATACTATGAGAACATGGGAACAGTGCCCACATGCAATGGTTTGCAGTCACACAGGCAAAAATCACCATCTCTTTAGGAAAAGTGCCTTGGGGAAGCTGTGGGCAGAAGCCAGTCTCAGGGTCTAGATACCAATAAGGAACATTTCTCTGGATGCCTTGTGAATTGCCTTGGAAATAAGACCTTAACCTTATGGATACTACAAGAAAATTAATTTTAGGATTATACCAAGAGATTGCAGAAGAAATCTCGCAACCCCAGGAGCACAAAGCCAGAAGTCACTCCAATGGCCAGATAAGGTATACCTAAGTCCAAGATGTTCACTATCATGATTAGCTTTCACATTTTATGTTGTTATCAGAATATCACGTGTAATGCTATGTGGGACAATTTCTTATAAAACAATACATGAATTTTTATAGAAAATCTACTTTGAGTTTTAATAGAAACAAGAAGACTGAAGCACAGAATATTTGATTAAGATTGATAGTGCTTTTATTAATAAAATAATCCAGAGAAAGGAAGTGAATATGTCAGTATAGGGTGAATAGACAAGCTTTGCAAGTTGATAACCCAAAAGAAGGTAATGTTCTGCATTTTTTAACTCTCCATCAGCAGAAAGAGACCAAAAAGTTTTTATGTGTATGCATGTGTGTTGTCATTTACTCCTAGAAGAGCAGTCAGTCTCCTTCTGCACTGCAGCAGTGCCAACTTATCAATAAACAATAATGAAAATGTGTATAAATGTTCCTGGAGGACAACACCTTGTTGACTGAAAGTATCCATCTTTTATACACCATCATGCAATATTTTCTTCAGGCATCACATGAAAAATAATGCAAAGGAAACCTAATTAGCATTAATGTGACAACTGCCAGAAGATATGCAATATACTGTTTTCCCTTAAATAATTTCAGTTTTGAGAAAACCCTAAAATATATTCTCCCATGGTCGAGTGAATCCAGGGAGCATTATTAATTATAGGGTCAAGTCAGACACAAATATTTCCTCCTTCTCAAAATGCTGCAAAAATATTTGCATAATTTAGAAGACACCTTTGAGTTAGGTGACATCCATGTTTGTGTGGTCATATGCCTAGTCTGAAAAAAGAACAATATAACCATGCATTTTATTACTCCAAAGATCATGACACCCTGATCATGCTTATAGTACTTAGGCTAAGAGTTAATGCCAGATTTTTGGAAGAGTGGGCAAAGTAAGGACTTTTCTGCCCTTAGGCCATGTAGACATAGTTGGAGAATCATTTGTCTATTCAAACAATGTCATACAATGCCCACCTCTTCTCCCAGCTACCCTGATGGGGAGAACTGAAAGCAGATCTGTAGAAGTTTGTTGAAAGCAAATCCATGGAGAGAGAGAAATAAGCCGATACATAAGAATCAGTTATTTCTGTCTGACACACATATTGTTGAGCATCATTTATCAAATTTAGAGCAAATTACAGTCTTGTTATGGCACCAGTTATTTCAAGAAAAAAAATCTTTCCAGACCTTCAGAGACAGGCTAGGTCCCCAAAAAAGTGCTAATGTGTGCTTTTCCATATCACCCATTTACACCTGTTGTCTTCATGGCTTCACAAATCCCAGGCTTACCCAAAATCACAGAGAGACACACTCTCCAACAAAATACAGGCATACACTACATGTGGCAATTTCCCTTTAAACATCCCATGGTTGTGCAATGCTATTTTGATGTAACAGAGTATGGGTGCCCTTCTCCAGACTGTTCAACAGATGGCAAGTAAAAGTCATATATACATCCTCAGCAGCTAACTCCATATGGGGTTTGGGAAAAAAAAATGTGGACAGATACAGCAACATGACAGAATCCATTACTGGTTTTTAATCCTGATAGTGATGCAGAGCTGAGCCATGGGCACAGCTGTATGTGCCTTCGGGAGAACACTTTGCCCAGCTCTAGCTCAGAAACAGATCATTAGAAGTAAATCAATATAACCTGCCGTTCTTCTTCACTCTGTCCTCTTTCAGAAAACTAATCAGCAGCACTGTGCTGGATATTGAGAGCTATATTCTGGCTGTACCAATTCATATCAGACTGAAAACCAGAGGAAATCAGAAGCCAGAAAAAAAGATAGAATTTTTTCTTTCTACAGAAAAGTGAGGGTAAAAAGTCACTTGCAAAGAAAATGTTCATGCTGTTTCCAGGATTTGAAAACCATGATGTGATAACCTGCATCTGTAATTTCTGTGCAGGAAGAGACAGAAGATTTTATTTTGCCTATTAAAGTTTTGAAGTGTTTTTATAATAGTGTTTCCATATTTTTTGTGGTATATTGTAATATGTCAAGTCCTAAACATCATTTGTAATGCACAGTAAAAGACCACTGTCATAAAAACTTAAACATATCATTCTTTTGTATCCTTTGTTTCATGACTGAAAAAAAAAAAAAAAAAAAAAAGATATGAAGAAATCAGGTGCTTATTTGAGGCAAAATACATATTTGACCATGCTTTGCTGAATTATGGAACTCTGATGCCAAGACTCTGCCTTAACCATAGCATTGTCTTTATCTTCCTGGTCTAGTGATCCTACAAAGATCTCCATTGCTCTGAGCTAAACATTTTCGCCCTCTGAGAGAAAGATGCTTTAGCAGAAGATTTTCTAAATTTTCATAGTAACACACTGAACAGTTTCTGGATCTCTCAAGAGCATGTCCAGTCCTCCTGGAAAAACTAGTTAAGAAACAGAATGCCACTTTTGTGAAAAAATGTCACAGTTGAGGCAAAACTAATTTTTAAAAAAGAAAGGAAATTTCTTGGCAAGTATACATAGAAAGGAAATTCAATAGTATGTCTTGAGGATCCCAAGAACAGGTTTTTGTATCCTGAAATACATTCATGGCAGCTCTCCTGAGGTGAATGCATTTCCACTCTGGGATCCTGGAGGGTCTCGCCTTCTGCTCACCTGAAATCAGATTGCTGATCTTCTGCACTGTTATCTGGAGGCACTTTGACTAAGACAGAAAGTTTCTTGGAAGGCAGATTAGTGGGTGAGCTGGCAGGAGCACAGGCAGGTTTATTAGCCCTGCTTCTCTTGGAATCGACACACTACCGAGGAACGTTTCATTTTGAGAAATCGGCTTTTTTCCAATAGAAAGTTATTCTGTCAAAATATTTATGCCCACCTGTGCTGCATCTTCATCCTTGTCACTCTTTGCTCTGATTGAAAAATTTGGTGAGATTGTTGCAGATCAGCAGCTTTTCTTTCCCGGCGAGATGTTGAATTTGTATGTCCCTCACCCCTATCACTGAATCAGAGAATTGTGGAGTGGTTTGGGTTGGAAAGGAACTTAAATCTCATCTAGTTCTAACCCCCTGCCATGGGAAGGGACACCTTTGACTAGACCAGGTTCTCCAAGCCCCATCTATCTTGGCTTTGAACACTTCCAAGAAAGGGGCAGCTGCCACCTTTCTAGGCAACCTGTGATAGTTAAAGGTTTCTTCCTAGCATCTAATCTAAATGTACTCTCTTGTAGCTTAAGGCTTTTCCCCCTTGTCCTGTCAGTATACGCCCCTGCAAAAACTCCCTCTCCAGTGTTCCTATAGGTCCCTATAGATACTATAGTCCTGTAGGTCCCTGCTGTGTACTGTCCTTGGGGGTAATAGCAGTAGGATGCCACATAAGAAAAATTTTCTTGTTCTCCTCTGTTGCCAGATTCTTTTTAGACTACCCTGGCAAAATATATGCTATAGAAAAACCACAGAAATTATGTTTTGTCTCTTTACAATGTTTACGGACTTCTTTTAAGAGCAGAGAGATGGGGGCTGATTTTTGTTTACGATCTCTAGTACAATACACTATTGCTTAGATGTAATAAAAGGTGAGAGCATTATTTACAAATACTGTGCAGATTTAATTACTGCAAAAATATATGCCACTTGTTGCCACAATCAGGTACAATAGCAGACATCAAGCACTCTGCTGGTTTAATGAGAAGCAGTCTCTTAATTCAGGTCCCCTTTTTCCTCCAAAATGCAATTAGGAAACAGTGATTAGTTGAGCCAATTCCAAATTGCATTCAAATGAAAGCAATTTGGCTAGTCTGTAGGTCCAATAGGTGATACTTTCTGAAGCCCCTCAAAGAATTAATTGCATTTTTCTACCCACACATGTTCTAGAGGGGAGAGATAAAAATTCTCTTTCATGCAAAGGCTTTGTTTTTGACAGTGAAAATCATTTTTCCATAAAAGCATATCATTAGGGCTAGCCTGCAAGACTGAGAAATTTGTATCTGCACAGAATTTTTTCTTCCTTGGAGAAAATGTTGTCCCCTAACACACATAATGTTCCTGTACCTCTGAAACTCTCCAGCTACTGACATTTTAACAAACATCCTGCAAATAAAGATGTTTTCAAATGGTGAATTCTACTTTATGTCCAAATCCTGAAAGGAAACATTCAGATGTGTTCTAATAGCTTCTAGCAAGAGATAAATCAGTGATGTGTTTATATGGATGTGATTTTCTTATCTAGTTTGAAAAAGCACTTGGTCAGAAATCTCAGCGTAACAGCAAATCACTGCAGTTTAATTTTCAAATGAGCTCAGATCCAGAAGCTGTGGCAACATAATGACAGTTCTGATGGCAGGATTAGTGATTTCAGCTCCTACTCAGAGCAATCAGAAATATTTCTATTTATACCTTAATTATTTCCTCATTATTCTTTCTCAGGTAGCCTAAGAGTTAAAGGTTGGAAGAAAAGAAAAACCTGCAAAGTTAAAAGTAGCCAAGAATGCGAGGGTTTAAAAATGTTAAGATTGGTCATTCCTCAGAATCTTTCACAAACTATTTCCACAAGTCTAACTGGATTGAGAAAAATCTTATTGTTTTGTATGCATTTTATATACATACATACATACATATATATATTTATATATGTGTATATAATGACTGATTTAATTTTTTTCTTCAAGGCTTGTCCAAATTCTGATTACCTTTGACTGCCTAGGTTTCTACCTTAAGCATTAATGAGATGTCATTTTCTTTAATTTCTGTCCTAAATTGCTATAAAGTGCTCTATTAAACAGCTGCCCAAACCTGCCTCAGTTTTATGTTGAGCAAAATAATAATGGATTTATACACAGAATACAGACACAAGCAATAGTTATGCTACACAGGTCCTAAAAATCCTATCATGAGAGAAAGTTATTAGCTGTGCAGACTGACCACCAGCTGTCTCAAAACAGATACAATAAGAGTTAATAATAAATGTAAGGTTTTATTTGTGATTAAGGACATTTTATGGGTTTGGATTGAAATTTATCCTAGGATTTGCTTGTGACTCTGCTTGCATGACAACTAAGTCAATAAAGGTTCACTGAAGTAAAAAATGGGTCTGTTTTCCCATGTTTTCCCCTCCATAGAGCTGCAAAAGTAGCTGATCTGCATTCAGTTCCCAGTAAGGATGAAAACTCATTGCA
This sequence comes from Tychaedon coryphoeus, assembly GCA_013398595.1. Taxonomy (NCBI): domain Eukaryota; kingdom Metazoa; phylum Chordata; class Aves; order Passeriformes; family Muscicapidae; genus Tychaedon; species Tychaedon coryphoeus. The sequence goes on from WBND01000209.1 coordinate 685,659, forward strand.
AATAGATGAAAACTACGGCTTAAAAATGTTATTTTTGGTGGTGCTTGAACCGTATTAATCCTATGTGGTAATTAGGGTTGCTGCTAGAATTGCAATAATCAAATAAAGCCTAGATGTAATGTTTTTTCCCTCAACACATTCACTCTTCTCTTACCCTTCCGGACACCCACTCTTATTCACCTCTCAGGTTTTGAAATTTACACAGATGTATGGAATAAAAACCCAACAAATTTTCAGAGATTTGTCTTTTGTCTTCATAGTCCTCATCACTCATTAATGACACTCACAGACATGGCTTTGACTGCTTTCATTTTTTCTCCTCCACTCCCCCTATTTCACGTCGCACAAAGAGCTGTGAAACAAAGACTCATCAAAGTCATCATTACACTACATTTAACTGCACAGAACTGCCTTTCTCATCTATCAGATTTTTTAAACATTCCAAGTCCTTCTGTGGCTAGATTCCCCCTCATTATTTTGGCTTCTTTGACACCCATTGCTGACTATTTCTGCAATTGCCCTCTTCCTCTGTTCCCCTTTCTCAATCTTTTTCTGGGTCAAACACCATTATGCATAAGCTTCCAATTGTTTGAATTCTAACAAAATAGCACTTTTAGTTATTGTTAACAAAATTAAAATTTTAAATGAGTTATTGTTCACACGGATTTCCATCTGTATAACTTATTAGACTTTTTTCTTTTTTTTTAAGTGAGCAAAAAAATCTTTGCTGGTCAACTGTTTATCTATATTTTTATTAAGTGTGGATATAAAACAACCAGACAATTTATTTGTATCAGATTAACTGCAGAAATACTGTTAAAAAGTCTTTTGTAATAGATCATAAATTTTTACAGGTAAAAAAACAGTAAGTTACCTGTGAAAAAAATAAATATAAAAATTGTGGGTACTGTTACCCTCAACTCTTCATTACCTACTAAAAGGGGATGGTACTTAAATCATTCCTCTGCCCCATGAGATGGTGACTTACTGCCTTTTAACAGGCTGCTGTTTACACCTTCACCATTTTTAGATGTCCTGCAAATGGGGAGGTTTTCCCTGACTCTGCCTTCTTTACTGCCTACTTCTGTATATTTTTGTACATCTTGATAAAATCCCCCTGAATTTCCTCCAGTCCAGGCTGGTCAGTCAGAGCCCTCAGCCTCTCTTCTTGTGTCAGGTGCTCCTTTACTGGACATTCTCTGTAATTTCTGTATTCCTCTGGTCCTGGGGAGTCCAGCACTGGATGCAACATGCCAGATGGGTCTCATGAGACCCGATCAGAGAAGGATCTCCTCCCTCAACATGTGGGTAAAGCTCTGCCCAATGCAGCCCAGGAGACTGGGGGCTGCCTTTGCTGAGAGTGTACATTCCTCACTGAAGGATAGCTTGGTGTCCTCCTGGACCACCAGGTCCTTCTCTGCCCAGATGCTCTCCAGATGGCTGGCACCTAGGTTATCCTGGGATTATTCCTTCCCCAGGGACAGGAAATGGCATTTCTTTTTGTTGCACTTCATGCAGTGTTAGAAAACCATGAGCATCATTTTGGCAGTGATAGTCACTGGCATAATCTTTTGGGTAAAAGATGTTGGAGTTAATTCTCCTAACGTGGAGAAAGAAAAAAAAAGCCCAACAACCCCAACATAGTCTCTAATATAACACACAATTATTCTATATACTTATTATTGTATTATATTATATTTAACACAGATTTAAATCAGAGTAAAATAAGAATGTGTCTGGTCACTTCTAGTCTAACATAAGATAGGTACCACGTTGTTCTCTTCACAAGACAAGTTAGATGTAATAAATCTTCTGAAAGGTAATGTAATAGACCTTCTGAAAGGTCTACTAAGAAGGATTCTGAAGATGAAGAATTTTTCCAAAGCATCTGCTTATGTACTGTTGTCAGTTGTGTAAGGATAAGATGTAACACTTGATTGAGAACATCCACAATAAAAGTGCAAACACCTCTGACCTGAAGCAAGAATAAAGATAAAATGCCCTTGTCCTAAAATCTGTTATTACCCTCCCAAAGATCCTTTCACAGTATTGTTTTAACTTAAGACTCTGAGTTTCACCAGTGATTTTCATTTAAAGCCCATAGCACAAGTCACTTACATGCTGATGGCTCCTTGTAAAACAGAAAAAGACTACAAGCCTTCCTGCCAGAATAACTATCCAAGCAGGAAAAACAAAACAAAACAAAACAAAAAACCAAAACAAAAAACCAAAACAAAAAACCAAAACAAAAAAAAACAACCTGTTACTTATTATGGTCAATTTTGCGGCACTACTTTGTATTCCACATATTCCACAGGCAGTCAAAATGTGTAGGATTAGTATCATCTGCATACTTAGTGGAAGTCCCATGGGTTTTCCCTTTATCTCTACATATTACAGAAATCCCAGTCTGTTACCATAGCAGGTAACTACTGCATCCTTTCAACTGCACCTAATCTAGCATGCTGCAGTTTGAGTGAGATTGTTCTTTACAAATGTAGCAGAATACAGAGAGTTGTCAAAGCAAAACTATTCCTAAAATGTTTTGTATGTGGTTCCAACTTGCTTTTCAATAATTAAAGAAGCTAACCAATTTCATTTTCTCATATTCAGACTTTAAAAACATGCATATTTTTAAAATGTTTGTAAATTTTTCAGGCTCCTCTCTTTTCTTGTTGTTGATTTTTTTGTTTATTTATAGAGAGTTTTTGCACTGCCTAATAAAGCTTAATAGCTCTTTTCAAATTAAACTAAATTAATATGCCAGCTGTACCCAGTTTTGAGCACACAAAGCCCCCAACGGTTTATAATAAATTAATATATATGGTTATAGTACATCTTAACATGAAACTCTCATTTGCATGTTGGATGCCAGATTCTATTAGTTTTGCTTCATAGTCCTTAGATTAAGTTTATCTCAAGACATCACTCTTCCTGCAGATAAGTACAATTAAGTACATATTAATTTGCCTTAAGTGGATTTTCCTGTTCTGGTTTATAACCCATGGATGCGTGTTTACTAAAGAAGTGTTCTAAATTCCAATATTTTCTTGCTGCCCCACAAAACTTGTAATCCCTCTCCCCTGTGAGTTTTCATTATCCAGCTGTGACTTGCACTGACTATTTTTTCAGTTCAGTTAATACAGGCACCATGGCTTTAAAATGGCATTGATTTGGTTGTCACTACAATTAAGCATGTGTATAATCAGCATCTCAGCAGCAGCCTCTCTTCTTCATTTGTCTTTCACTAAAAAGAAGCTCTGGAAGCACCGATTCCCTCAAACAGTTATTGAGTTTTATGTTCTAGCAAAAAACAGATCGTGACTGCTTTCAGTGCAGACAACTCCCAAGATTATGATGAAAAAGCCAAATCCTCTGTAGCTGTTTGTATTTCAGTTCTGGGTTCCATTTCCAACTCCAATGTTTAGAGCAATTTGGTGGGCTGTAAAATATTCTATGTGGCCTTCAGCTTCTGGTCTAGAATGGTGCAGTGTCCTGTGGATCCTGTGCCATAACTGCCCAATTTGCTATGTGCTAAATGTGTATTTAATAAAGCTCTAAAAATGCACACACACATATATATAAATCTTCAAGGTAATCAGAAGCATGCATGCCTAGAAATGACCATTTTGATAAAGAGTGCTAATAGAAATACTACCCACACACTGTATTAGTGCTACACCTATATGCAGTGGTTGAAGTGCATGCAGAGTACTAGCAGAGTAGTGTCACATTCTTTAAATATTTTTAAACCAAATACAATACAGTAGGAGTTTTTTGTGACGTTTTTCTCTTAAAAATTTTAAATATCTCACTTCTGTACAGACAGAAGTTAGGAAATTCTTATATCCACCAACAATCAATCATTAAAAGTTTTGTGAAAACTAAATAAGAAAGAAGCAGCTAAATTAAATATGGTTAGTATTGATTTTTCTTCTGATATTATTTTAACTGATGACAGATATTATTAATTTTGTAGTATTAGTTTTCAGTGACAGTGGTTTTTACCATAGTGTCATTGTTGGGAAAAACATGCAAAATATAGTTACAACACTGTTATTCCTTTTTATGGAAAAGAAAAAAAAAACTTGACGGTATGGATTTGCCCATGATGTAACTGTGATTAGGATATATTAGAAAATTCATGAAAAGTAAAGCCTAATTCATTAGCCAGGTAAGTTGCTTAATATCTGTTCGATATCTTTAATGATTTATTAATTTATGGCATTGCGCTCAGCAGCCTTCTCCTCTGCAGAAAGACTAAAGTCTTCTGGAAGAACAGGCCTGTCCATAGGATTTCCTGGAGACTTCAAGAGAAGCTATGCCATTTCACAGAAGAAAATGCAAAAATATTGAACATAAACATTGTAACAAATATTTTGCCTATTCAACATCCTTATAGGGTGGATTGCATGTGGAGGAAATGTAATTTATGCTACCCATCTGCAGAGAATGAAACTGGACTCTAAGGAGTGCTATCAACAATCAAGTCACATCACTGGCCTGATGAACAACCTAACAATCTGGAAATGATCCAAGAAAATCTTTGCGGTTTTGTTCCCTGATCCAATGGCTATTTATATATTTACTTGAGAGTTGTTGGGAAAATAATATCAGAAGAAGAAACTGGGACCAAGACTTTTTCTTTGCAAGATAATGACTTCCAAATCAACTTTCAAGTTCTCTTACTTTTCCTCATCTCATGAGCCTTTCTTTCTATTCAGACTGTGCCCAGAATCATAAGGGCTACTGTGAATGCTGTCACCACTTACAACTTTGGTAAAGGCTCTGCAAGCAGATATGAATGTTCTCAGAATGAGAAGGATACTGGATCGTGATGCTTTTGTTCCTTCAAATACCTTTGGGGAGTTAAACTCATCAACATACTTCAAGGCTCTGCTAATCATGACAATTAATCTGAGTAACTTGCCCGGGAATCTCCTTAGTTCTGTTTAGCTCTGATGAGAAAACAGAGCTCTTCTGACTCAAAGCAGTTAGTAAGAAATACTGACCAAAGAACAAGAGAAAGGAACCACCTGGAGGTTACTAAGAAAATGGGTAAATGTGGCTTTGAAAGGTTACTCAGGCACTCTAGGGTCCCTGCAGAAATGATCTCGCTTTCTACTGCCTTCAGTTTGGCAGCCTTCACGCTGGTGTCTCACATGATGGAAGCTGGGAGATGCCAGCACATCAGGCACACTGGCCAAAGATGAACTACTGGTGATGGGAAAAAAGGAAAATGGAGTGTTTTTTGAAAGTTCACTTACACAGGTAAAAACAAAACATTTTATGGAAGCTCATCAGGTTTTTAAAAGACAGAGAAAGAAGTAGTTATCCTTGTGTAGTTGCTACACAGTGAGATTTCTGGCAGTCGGCTAATATCAGTAACCATTGGAAAAAACGTTTTGTATCTCTCTGCTGTAGATGTTCAGAGATCCCCCAGGCTGAGGTAATAGATCCCTTCTAAAAATACATTAACTCTTGTGACATGGATTGATGAATAACCTGGTTGATGTTATTCTTCTCTTAATCTTTACTTTTGCACAATTATCAGGGTTTTTTAGAGGTCACACTTTTTGTGGTCAAGGTGGTTGAAGTGTTAAACTTTGCAAAAGGTCATTGTCATTCCAAAATTAGGAGGTCTGTATGCTTTCAGTTGTATTGTAAGACAGCTACTGGGTAGCAAAGCCATCCAGCAGACACTTCTTTGAAGTAGATAGCTGTAATTCAGGAGGTATACTTTGAAAGAGTGAGATTTCAGCTGGACATCAATATTTTTTGAATCATACAGACATCATGAAATTTAGAGGATGACAGAGGACATATAAAGGGAGCCCCTTTCTGAGCCCCAGCAGCAGATGATTTCAACAGATCTTTCTGTTCTGCATCAGCTGTTTCTTCTGTGGAACTAATATCTATACAAATTGATCTTTTAAAAATAAAAAGAGAAAATTAGTCATAGGTTCTCTAAATTTCCCATTTTTACATGAGAAAAGGGAAAAAAAAGAGCAGTGTCTGTTTGTTGAAGTCATATAAACGTTGATGTATATAAATTGCACAGGACAAAAACAGTTGTAGATAGCAGGTATGACAATGGAATCTAGAAACCTTTTATCCTGTGTTCTTTGCCATTATCATGATTCAAGGAATATGTAGCAATGCATATAAAAATAAATTGTTACTACTACAAAAGTGAAAGGTTTTCTGAAAAATACTGATTGTGATAGAGCTAGTATAATTGGCCTTGTTCTATCACTTTGTAGTTTTTTTACCCTAAATCACTAAATTTCATATGATTAATAATGACTCTTTCAGCATTAGAAATGTGACTTTTTTAAGACTTCCATTGATTCTCTAAGGAACAAAAACACTTCACATGCCATGCACCTAAATAAAACAGTTTGAATTTTAAGCAACCAGCATTTGCAAGGAAATGAAATGCAATCTAAAGACCAGAACTTTTTCAAAGGAGTTATTTGCAGAATAATAAGGCTTACTGGAACTGCAGTGTGCTCTGGGAAAACCTGCAAGTAGTAGAGAAATTCACTGAATGGAATATGCATTATTTGCTTAGCTCTAGTCACTACCTCTCTAATTCAGCCTCACAAAGGAAGTAGTGTTTAGTGTCCAATAACATTAGACAAACCCACAAGCCTTCAGTTCTAGCACATTTCACAGAAAAACACAAGGTTTAAGTTCGTGTTTGAGACACCCTTCACATTTATGGTTTCCAGCTCTGTATCTTCTGGGACAAAAAAGACCATGATTAGCACACCACCTTCCACAATCTGACTGTTCTAAAGAGAATGGGAAAAGATAAGTATTTTCCTGGACAATGGAATTTTTATTAGTTCCTATCCTCTCTTTATGTATTTTTGATGAAGATAAGTATTGTAAGATTATTTTTCCAAATTATTGCTGACTGCTGCTACAGAATTCATCTCCTCTGATGAAGTCACCTTCCAATTTCTTTTCTTTTATTTTTAATTTTTTTCCCATGAACCATTTGTATCTGTTTGTTCTTATCCTGGTGTTCAGCTTTAGGTTGACCTACACCTTTTCTGATGTCCTTAACTTCATGCATTTATCGTCTGCCATGCAGGGCTAAGCACATTTAATTCTAAAGGTTTCAAATTAAGGAAGTATTCAAATCTGCACTGAAGTTTGATGTCCATGCAAAAGACTTATCTAAGTTAGACTTTAAGTACATAAGGCTTCATATAGATAAAATAAAATCTGGATATTTAGGGCAAAATAATATTAGGTCTATCTGACACTCATACCTTTCCAAACATCTGTTTGATCCACACTTCAAACTGGTATTAACACCCACAAAAGTACAAGGAGAAATAATTTTCAAGAATGATATTTTATTTTACAGATATTTTTCGAACATTATGCTTTTGGGCTAAATTTTCTGATCAGGTTATGTGACTAAACATTTACATCCATGAACACAAAGGGGCACAGAAGAATGGTGGTGGGCACACAGTGATTCCAAATAACCCCAGGAGAGACATGAGCCTCTGATTTGGTGTCTCCTTGAGGTGTCCTAGGGAAGCCTTATCCCCATGGGCTGGGAGTGACACTGACCTCGTGGGGCAGTGGAAAACCACCATATGGACTGACAGTGTGGGTTTGTGGGATGAAGTGGAACAAAACTTGGGGATTGCAGCAGACTTACTGGGGTGTAGGATGGGATGTTGTGTGAGAGGGAAATGTTGAAGGTTAATGACTCAAATAATCTGTTTGCAAAACCAGCAGGTGTTTTGCTGAGGCCAGGTTTGTAGCTGCCAGCTGAGGGGCAGGAAGAGAGCTTTTGGGTGTGAGATGGCAGAGTTCCTGAACTGCATAAGAGCAGCCCAGGTGCAGAGTGGGTGTGCATCCACCTCTGCAGATTGACCAGGACAAACCAACTTTTTTATCAAGAAGCTAAAGTTTGAGCCAGGTGAGGGAAAAGGCTGACAAGAAGCAGATCCTGTAACTGAGATAATGCTTTTTGTCAAGACAATGCCCTCCCTCCCAATAAGGCTCAGGTGTGAATCTCCCAGGTATTCAGCGTCCTTTCACTGTAATTGGCCCCAAGGCATCTATTAAAATCCTCAGGGGTGGGTGGTAAAGGATGACTAATAGAGCAAGCCAAGGCAAGTATGAGGATAACCCAATATGTGAAAATAGTGATAAGAAGACACATTAGTCCGTAAAGAATGAATGTTCAGGGCATTACTCAGAGAGTAGTAAGATACTGGAATGAGTTGTCCAGAGAAGTCCTGGCTACAGGAAGTGTTCAAGGCTAGGTTGAATGAAGCTCTGAACACGCTGGTCTAGTGGGTGCCATCCCTGACCACAGCAGGGGATCAGAACTAGCACACCTTTAAGATTCCTTCCAAAATAAGCCTGAGCATGATTCCTATGTTTACTATGAATAGAGCTTCCTCTGTCAGGCTCCTGCATCAGGAAACTCATCTTCCACAGGTATTTGCTTTATTTCCAACAAATATGAAAAACAATAAAAATAACATAAATATTTCTCTAATATGGGTTGGAAAAAAAATACATGAGATCTTCAAGGCCTAAGGAAGGCACTAGAGAAAGGTAAATTTGGTTTTGTTGAGATTTTTGTTTTGACATCAAAAAAAGTTAGTTAAATTTGCCCAACACTATGCATTCCCAACAAACCCAGCATTTTCCTCAAAGGAGATTGAGCACAATATGTGTGTAAGCACATCAGCAGAGAGGCTATAACAAATTTTACACATCTACCTGAAGAATACTGGGAAAAGCAGGATTGTTCTTACAGTGCACAGCCCTGAATATACCATATGCATCCCCTTAATAAAATGAAGAGATACTACAGAGTCCTGTAGGGATACACCAGGTTTCTATGCATTGAGCATACATGCAATGTGCACATGGAAGCTGCTTTGCTAATGAAGTTTTGTACTGGCAAAAGTTGTCCCTTACTGTATCAAGTAGGGAGAAATATGAGAAAAGCATTACTAATGGTGCCATCTTGTGTTTGAGATCTGGAAATGTTGCATAACCTCTTGTGATAATCGATTTGTAACCAAATTTATGAAGTAAGAGTGTATGAAACATTGGAGCCTGAACTTAAGTTGATAGACAAGACATCAGGTTTTGGGCTTTTATTCTGCTAAATACTTTGTGTTTAAATATATAAGGTTTTATATTAAATGTATATTAAGGTTGAGAAATCAAATAGTAATGAAAACTCTTTTTTTTTAACTCACAGTGATTTTCCCAGTTTCCCAATTAATAAATATTTACACCTTTCCCTTTTATTTTTATTTTGTTTTATTTTAAACTTTCAAAGTCTAAAGTCTGTAGAAAAGAAAAAACAAAAAAACCCAAAACTATAAATATTGCAATGGATTCCTAAAAAACTCTCAAAAGATAAAGCAAACAAACTGAAAAAAATCTTAGAAATACCTAGAAGGGCCCACAAATTACCCAAATGTTTCCTACTTATTTCCTCATCATTTAAATGATACAAAAGGTGAGAAAAATGCAACCTTTTGCCAAAAGAAATAAAGCTCACGACTCAGCATCACAGTCATCTGACTGCAAACACTCAGAAGATCACAAACAGTGCTTGCTTTTAGTGAAGCTGATTTCTTTTGATGACAGGCTTACAAGATGAAAAATAGGCAAAGAAGTATGAAAACATCTTGACATCCAGATAAGCTCCATCATATATGCAAAAGCCAACTACTGGGAAAAGAAAAACCCACTCAAATCAGCTTCCCTTAAGACCTTGAAATAAATAGTTGCTTGTTTAAATTTATAATTACCAAAAACTTGTTGTATACAGTTTTCTGACGGATTCAGGCAAAGAAAGAGCAGCTTATATAGCTTATTTTTGTTATTAGCTGTTGATGTATGAATTGCAAATCTTTGGATGCAAAATGTTTTATAATCACTGTGAGCTACAATGTATCTGAAAAAGGACCTTCAGTGTGCAGTGAGCAGAGTTTGCTCTCCTTGGTGTGACCATACAGGCCTGTTGGACAGAGCTCAACAGCACCTGTTGAGCAATATTCCCATTTTGCATGGAGCAAAATGTGATCCCTTGCAAACCATGGCCTTTAATTTAGCACTTTTCTAGAGCTGCTAGATTTTCTTGGTACAGCCTTGCCACCAGCTTTCTGTTTAAACACACATTATAAAACCAAATCCATCTTTCTATTAATATTAATAAGGAGTGATTGCAACAAGTATGAAATAATCTACACAAGTTGGTTTCTGTCTTGATCAGCTGCTTCTCCCTCACTCCCACAAACGTTGCTCGGTATTTTTCTATAATGCTGTCTGGACATGGGAAAAACCTGTCTGCAAGTGATTAACCTGATACTTTCCCTTTTTTTTAAAGCCTGTCATAACACCAAGAGATTATTTTCATCATGACAGTGGGTAGAAGAAACACTAGTTTCACACTAACACTGACTGCAAAAGCTACTTACTATTCCCCAATCCCTCTTCTCTCCCCACCAGTTTGTACTAGTATACACAAGGGCCCAGCTCCTGAAATTCCTTTAGTCCTTTGGTCTATCTGTAGAGGGACTGCCTTTGGATGGTGTTATTGCCTACAATGTAGTTAATACTCTCAATTAAAAGAGAAAATTTAGAAGGAACATTTTAAGTCAGGGCTCAATTTGAGATTTTTTCTCTTTTAATGTGTTATGTTTTTTAAGGGTCTGTCTAGCTCCATCAGAGATCTGAAACATTCAGCAACTTTCATGGATATTTTGTCTACTCCCAGTTCTACTCTTTTAACAGTTGCTCTCTTTATTTATCTGCTGTTTAGATTTATTTAGATAAGTTTACCCTCACTAGTCCTAGTAGAATATATTTAGGGCATCTGCTTGTATTTATAACCTACTTCCAGATCAGGCACACCAAACAAAATGGTCATATATCTATGAAATTAAGTTACATTCTGAGTTTGGAGCCACGATTTACTGTTTTTTTTCAGGCTATAAATGAAAAATAAATTTGGAGATAGACTTGATTTTATGAGTTATAGTTTAAAACAATGTTTATTATGAATATTTTGTACAACATTATTTGTGTTGGGAAAGTGAAGCTCATAGCTCTTTCAATAATAAATAAGATCTTAAAGTTGTTTCCTTGAGGAAAAAAAAATTTAAGAAGTAAAAGAAGAAGAACAAACCAGACTGTGTCAAGAAGATCAATTAATTGCTATGGCATGATGGAATTTCTTAACTAACTTCTAACATTTATGAAATATTGAGTGATTGCTATCCTGGAAATCAAAGTATGAACAGTAAAACAAAATATTTTTAAAAATCTAGCACAGAGGAAAAAAAACCCCAAAAAACCCAATCGAAAATCCCCAAAACCCAACAAACCAAAAAAATCCTGAAACCAGGAATTACAACAAAACCCTTCTCTTCTTCAGAGCAAAAGAAGTAGTAGCTGAGGTGACTGTGAAGTAACACACCCAGGCTCAGGAAGCTCTGTTAAAAATTGTGACTGTGAGGAAGTAATTTAGATTCAGAGATCAAAAGATCTGCAAATTCATATTTACTTGAGGTTTCAAGACTTTTCTCATTTCAGGATCACGGACATATTTACAAAAGATGAATTCTTAGAAGCCTGTAGCCCTTCAGTAGCTTCCCAGCACCTCAAAGACAAAGCAGAGGTTATATAAATACACTTAATTCTCAGGTGTTGCTGCCTGCTGAAACACATCTCGACATAGGTAAACATTTTTGTAAAGATGACAACAAATGACCTAGAAGGTTTGGTATTTTTAAGATGTTTTGCAAAATTCAGTGGAGAAGAAAAATTTAAAAATCAATATTTGAATGTGGATATTCATGGTAAAAGGTATACCATAACATCCTTAAGACATGCACCTCAAAACATTTGCCAGGAAGAATGATGTGTATCCATGTGCTTGTGATGCAGCCCAGGAATGAGGAAGTTTAGGAAGCACCATGCACTGACCTTCCTCTATACTTCACTGCAGACCCCAAACCCCACATTTTCCATTCTAGCTTTCTCAAGCTGGAACTCCAAATGAAATTAATTCAGTGGCTTTGGAAAATTTCCATCCACAGAGGATGGTGGATTTGTAGTGAGAGGACTGAAAAGGAGAAAACAGAGTTATATACAGGATACACAGTAATGTGTCTTGTTTCTCAAAGTCTTTTGCATTTAAGGAATATATTCCAGCAACACTCTCTGCCACTAAGCTATTGGAGGAGGTAAGCTCTCAACGTGGTGAGATGTGTTAAAGTAACAGCCTGATGACTCATGGCTACATCACTTCAGAAGAATCTAAATATTTTATGAAGCATAAAATGAGCAGTGAACTGTGTAGCACTTAACACTTGCTTACAATTCCAGCAATTACAAACTAAAGCACCATAAATCCTTGAAAGGGGAAAGAGAGGGAGAGAAAAAGGAAACACCCTCAGCGTTTCCACAGTAAAACCCCAGTACCTAACACCTAATTTTGCAAAGAATATGAATTCTACCTCAGTCCAGGGAAGAGCAAACCCAGAGGATTTGATATTAAGTGTTTGATATTAAGAGCTTGAAAGGTGGCAGAAGAATCTCACATCAAAAAACAGTGAAAAACAAAGGAAATTTACTGGTTTCAGACAGGCTTTGTGCTATCAGATTGCAATTTCCCTAGGTCTTGGGGTGACATATAAGAAGGTTCCTATGGGCAGCTGCAATGTGCTCAACAGGGGCCTTTGGACAGCAAATCTGTGCCACAGGCATAAAGCTTTGTGTGTCTATCTCCAAAGCCAGTCATTATGGTGGCTGAGACTGGACTAAAAGCCATGATCAATATAATAAATTTGGTCAAGCTGCACTTCATAAATGTGTTTTTCCTCTTAGCCTACTTAAGAATCACATATGATTTTGGGTACGATTTTCTCTTCTGATATGTCTGATGGGTCCTTTTGTTTCAGTAAGTGAATAAATAAAACCTCTCTGTCTCTGACATTGTTAATATAGTCCCAAGTTTAGTTTTTCTTAATTTACTTCAGCCAAGTATTTCACTAATCTCTGCAGCTCTGTAGCAAATTCAGAACCCATCATCCATCTGAATCTCAATTACCAGCTCTGTTGCAATTAGCTACAATTTTTTTTGTCCAAGATCAGGCCAAATGACTCCAGGCAGTACCACCTGCTGAAATCTGGGTATGGTAAGGACTTTTCCTCAATATGTTGTGGATGCTGTCTGCAGAACTTGATTGAAAACAAAAGAACTACAAACCCTTGGATTTAGAAACATATACTATTTTAATTTAAAAAATTAAAATAATTAAATCAAAATTGAAGATAAAAATTAAAATTTAATTTTACAAATTAGGAGACTAAAACTAATGTAGTGCAACCTCTAGATAAAAAAAGTACAGCTTCTAAATTGGATCTAACTGAAGTTTGACCGTGAGTTTTGGTTGACTTGAGATGGCAACTTTTCTTATTTCCTTATAGTTTATTGCATTCTCTATTACTGCAACATATGCAGGTTCTCCCCAGTTCTTTCTTTGGTCACCTCTGAGAAGAGTCTGTCTCTTAATCTGTACAAACCCCCAGTAGCAAAATAGTTCCATTTATCCTTTTCTTCCCCAGCCTAAACAACCCAGATCCCAGCCTCTCCTTCCACATTCTGGCCAGCTTGGGGACCTTTTGGTGGCCTTTGCTGGACTCTCCCCAAGGTGCTAAGGTCTACCTTAATCTATAGGGCCCAAAAACAAGGGAAGTACTGGAGATGAAGTCTGAGAAGGGCTGAGTGGAAGGAACATCGTAAGCTTAAATATCCATGGAAGAATCAAAAAACTAGCAAAAAAAAAAAAAAAAAAAAAAAAAAAAAAAAAAAAAAAAAAAAAAAAAAAAAAAAAAAAAAAAAAAAAAAAAAAAAAAAGCCCTTCAAAAAAAGAAGGAAGCTTGAAGCTTTAGGTCTTTTACAGTTCTAGAAAATATCAAATTTCTTCCATAAGGATGTAAAACATTGTTTTTCTGAGCAGCAACATAAGATATAAATGAATAAACTGCTAGATAGATTAATTTAAAAGAAAAAAAAAATACTTAGGCACTAAATCCAACATTTTCATCACAACTGAAAAAAGAGAATGAATATTCAAGGGGAACCACTGTGAATACATCAGGGTATCAATTCCCAACTCCCACTGCTACTGTTGGCAAAACAAATCTTTCCTAGATCTGCTTACCTGCAGAGCAGAATCCACTTGGCTGCAGAAACCCCATTGTAACAAATACCTCCGTTGTGAGTAAGGTGCATGTCAGACTCTCTCCTCACTAGACGTGTTGGAGCTGCAGTATGACAAACTAGCCCATCCTCTAGAATATTTTCAAATTTCTGCCTTGTGTTTGCTCTACAGTTGTGTACAGATGTGCACTGAGTACAGCCAGTGATAAGGATAAATATTATTCTCTGAGTAAGCATATAGTTATTTTTTTTCTATCATATTTTGTATTTTAATACAAACAAAACAGATGTGGACCAGTTAGGTCTGTAGCAGGTTAAAAGGCTGCACTCTCCTGTTTAAAAATGATACTGCACAATGGTTGTAAAATCAATCTATTCTTGAATGCTTCCTTTCTTTATGCAACTAAATTTGCATATCCCGCAGCTGAAAAAGGCATAATTAGAAATATGTGATTAATTTAAGCAGGAGAAGCTATAAAAATCTTAGGTATTTACATAGTTCTCATAAATTAGAGTCACAAACTGTAATTTGTTAAATTCAAATTCTGCTAAAAGCTTGCATTTACATAGATGTTCAGATGCAAAGTGTTGACACGCATTTTGAAATCAACGCTGCTGGCACATTCATTATTCATGTCAATAGGCTGGAAGGTTTATTTGGGAAGTTATTTGGACAGTTAAACATGATGGTCAGTAAGAAACTGCAATTATAAACACTCTAAACCAATGAAAACTTGCATCCTCTGTATAAAGAGTTAAAGATGTTTTATCTGAAGATCTGCATGTATGATCATTGCCATAAATGGAGCTACACTGATTGATGTGTAATATGTTAAGCTAACCTCATTGACCTGCTCTATTGTGATTATTTGCAAGAAAAAGACATTAGGAAATGAGCTGCAGACTGTCAGGAGCAGCCAGCCCTTAGTGCTTGGCGAAAGTTTGCAGATCATAGAATCATAGAATAATTGGGTTGGAAGGGATCACCTTAAAACCCCCCTAGTTCCACCTACCTGCCAAAGGTAGGGACCCCTTCCACTAGACCAGGTTGTTTAAAGCCCCATCCAGCCTAGTCTTGAACCCTTCCAGGAATGGGGCATCCACATCTTTTCTGGACAACATATTCCAGTGCCTCACCAGCCATATAACAGAAAACTGCTCTTTATTATCTAATCTAAACATGTCCTTTGTCAGTTTGAAGTCACTGCCCCTTGTCCTATCACTGCATATGAAGACACCAAGCAATGTGTTCACTTCAAGAATGAATTATAAAAAAAGTAAAATTGTCTTATTTTAGGATTTGGGTCAGTGCATCTGAAATCAAAATGAAAGGTCATGTTAAGGTGTGGGAAAGTTTTATTTATTTATTTATTTTTATAGTGTTGCAGCTGTCAATGTTACTAATGCAAATAGTGAGATAGTTAATGAAAGAAACATCAATGCCAGGTCACCAGGTCACGCATTAGCTGATATAAGTCAGCCTAGATCTACAAAGGCATAGCAAGCTTTATGCCTTCTAAGAATTTGTCATCCATGTAATCAAAAAGTTATGCTTTGCTTCTTAGCAGTAAAGATACAATCTTTTTTCATATTTTAAAATGTTAATATTAAGAGTGTTCTGGGTAGATCAGTGATTTTATTTTTGTTTTTAAATAACACCCTGTGTAGACAAATATGACTAACATATGACTAAGGGGATATGCACATAAACATTTAAATCTATACAGAAGTGAGAGACTATGGAATTTCCTTCTAAAATGTCAGCATGATTCTATAAGCAAAACTCTGTAAGCAAGCTATGGCAAAACAGGGAAATTTTAAAATGTCCAGTCAATGATTAGTAATAGTGTAATATAGAATGTTTTTCTGACCATCTTCAGAAATGTCTAGGAAAAAAACTTGGTTTCTATTGCTGCTATTTATTTACAGAGATCTGGTGAGGAAGCATCCTCTCTCTTGACTCAGCAGAGTATTTGAACAGCTTTGCCCAGATTCATCTCACTCAGCCTGAAGTGCTAGCACAAGAAGTAGTTCTGTCCTTAATGCAGCAAAAGGCAAAGACAGGCAAATCCAGTACCAGGCAGGATCCTAGAGGGGGTGAAGTTTCCTCTGGAGACATCTGGCTCTTTCTTTATCTCTCCCTTGAACAGAAAAATCTCTTTTTCCGAACAAGTGCCTGTAAGTTGGTGAGATGAATCAACACCATTTTACTTCAAAGTTAAACGAAGTGTGAACTTTTGAAAAACTGCATGTACATATCTCCATATACTATAACCTTTTACCCACAAAGCCAGCAGGCAAATCTATATCTTTAATCTTAGATTGCCCAAATTAAGCTCAATGATATTCTGCTAACATTGCACCCAAGTCCTTGACTATATTCAGATGTGATCTTCCAATAGAATAAGCTTCTCTCTTGAGCTTCTTTCTGCCCTAATGCCCTGCCAGATTCTTTGCAACATCTAGATGCTTCACCAGAGCATATCTTAGGTTAAGTCACTTAACTCAGATCCTTAGTGAATGCAGAATGAGTTTTTGCTTGTCCCTATGCCCCAAAAGCAGCTGTTTATATGCAAGAATCCCATCAACGCCGACTTGGATCTGATACCTTTAGCATTAGACCACAGGTATAAATTGAGGCAATGCCCTGGAAACTGTCAGTAACAGTAAGTTTTTAATGGATCCAATGGTATGGAAAGATATTTTCTGTCCAGACAAAGCCAAAGTGCAGTGTGGTGCATTTCATTGTGGTGCTGATCATGAGCTTAGACTACAGATGTGGCAGCAGCCAAGCTGCTGAGTGTAGATG
>WBND01000209.1:735182-758427 GCA_013398595.1 Tychaedon coryphoeus
GAAAAGAAAAGAAAAGAAAAGAAAAGAAAAGAAAAGAAAAGAAAAGAAAAGAAAAGAAAAGAAAAGAAAAGAAAAGAAAAGAAAAGAAAAGAAAACCAATAAAATAAAAAGAAACCGAAGCACTGAATACCAGTTCCATCTGGAAATCACCCACTTATCTGCACTGTTTGACTGTAGAGACAACTGCTGTAGCCTCCACATTTTGATATCGTACATACTCTGACATATCACACAGGTGTGATGTCCCAAAAAAACTCTACAAAGCCTCAAAACACAACATCTGGAGCAAATATAATAGATCTGCAATTTAATTCCCATTATGATTTTCAATTTGATGTGGGGAGTTTGATAGACCTTGTCCTACTCCTACCCATGGAAGCATGATAAGGATGTCATTGGCCACCTGATTTCATACTGCTTTGCATTATTACACCTTAAAAGTTTCATATGGTACAACTGAATGGATAGAGGTATCTAAAACCAGCACCTAGTCTAGTGTGAAAGGGAGGAGAGTAACAAATATTAATATGTCATCCCACAGAGTATATTTTGCTAAGATTATCCAGCTTTTATCATCTCAAGAAGAGAGTTTTAATCCTGTGAAATCTACATCAAAAATGTATTATATGTAGAAGTAACTTTTAAATTTATAGGTAAATTTTAAATTAAAGACATATTCGGGAAATTAATGTGGAAATTCCTCATTTACAAAAGCAATGTTAAATCATTAATTTTGAGCTTTACATTTTGCTGGTATTTAGCATTAGCCAGGTGAGAAAGCACATCCTTGTATTTTTAAATTACGTCCTGTCATGATCAGTGCAGACATAGACAGCGCTTAAAATAGCCAAGCAACCAATAACTTGTTTTAAAGGGCCAAACTCTCAAGTCAGTTAATTCTCTTGCTTTGGACCTCTTGTATTAAACATGAGATGACAAACCTGGGTGGCATGTTGCAGAGAACAAATTTATCAGATTCTTATGCAGTGTTTCGTCTCATTTATTATTAAATAGTTTGAAGAATAAAAAAATAATTGCTAAACTCTGTGTCATCCTCAGTTCATATACCAAAAGGTCCATAATTATTGGTTCATATTTATCCATCCTTCACATAATATGAAAAGTACAGTGGTTTAGGGAAGATCAGAGATTCAGGGAAGAACCCTTTCTGAATGAAATAAATAATCTGATAAACATTGAGGAAAGAATAATATGCAAAAAATATGAGATTATGTTGACATAAGAAACTCTTCATAACATTGAATTTATGTTATAAATACATATAATTGAAAAGTATTTCAGAAATAATTTCCTCCCCAGTACTAGTAAACTCAGTGTTAGCAGAGATAAGAACCATTACTTATCACAAAATAAAAAAAAAAAAATTATTCTTGTATAGTTTGGTTGTCCCCTCCCTCTGATCAGTTCATCTTTCTAAATATAACATGATTTCACGGCAAAACTAGTTCACAGTTTGTAAAGTTTTCAAACTTTTCAGAAGAATAGGAAACTTTAAAAACTTTGCAAATAATAACTGAAAATAGTATTTTATTAATATGAGTTGACTTTTTTAATGTACTCCCAAGTTTTCTAGGAACTTGGAATAACAACATTTTAAATCATGGTAATAAATATTGAAGGGAAAGATTTTGCAAAAAAAAAAAAAGTATTTGCCACAGGCAGGGTAAAAATAATTTCACAAACCACTAATTCAAGATTTTTATCCAAAAATGGCAATACTAAACCTGCACTATGAATGTGCTTCTGAATAAAGTTACATGAAAGTGCTTTACATACAGAAGAAGCAACTATTTCTTCTGAGTTTTTGAAACAGAATCTATTATATGATAACCACCTCATTTTAAACAACTGCCTTCTTCTTTTTCATCTTAAAATAGCTGTTTTTTAGTAAGTCTTTCATCTCATCTCAAAAGCTTCTGTGTGTAAGCACAGAGAGAGGCATATGTTCTCTGAAAATAGTTAATGTGTTAATATGAAAATAGGTAAATACGTTTTTTGAAAATAGTTAATAGATGGACTGATCTTAGATTGAAATTCCATTTAATGTCTCTCTATATTTTTGCCTTCATTTAAACACCACAATATAATGTAGTTTTTCAATAGCCTTTTGTAAAGAATTGCATACATTGAAGCCTTTATCCTACAGATACTCTATTTCTTGTAAGAGAAACATTGAGGGAGTTTTTCATGAAAAGACAAGCTTCACTTGCAGGAACAGAAGAGAAAATCATTGAAACTATTACATATGTGAAACATTTTTAGTAGAGAATCTGCTTTGTGATTCAATCTGCCAAAGAAAAAAAAAAAAGAGATTGTATTTTTTTCCCTTTTCCTGGAGAACCTTGTAAACTTTTCATTTCTGACTAAAAACACAATCTTTTTTCTTTCCTATTACACTTTACAGTTCCACATCTTAATTTTCTGACCATATGCTCCTCTGATCAAATCAGCAGATGTTTCTTCTTTTGAGCTCAGCCTGCAAATATCTCAGCAGGGTCAAAAAAGCTGATTGCCAGCAGTGCTAACTGAACTAAACATATAATAGAAACAGACTAAACTTTTATCAGTCAGATTCCTAGGCTATTTTTATTATCATTATTTCTTAGGTATCATAAAACTGACCAGAAATACAACTGTGGCCTCAGAATTTTAAATTCACCATGTTCTCAGCATCAGTGTGTCAGAATTAATCTTTGGGACATGATGCTGTTTATTATCTCAACTATTTTAAAAACAAAACACCCATCAGCATTACTGGACAGGTGACTGGCTAGAGTCAGGCTCAGCAGTCTCCTTGGGGGTGTTCTTTTTTACAACATTTCTGACCTTGCATACGAGGCCTGTCACGTCTTTTTTTATCCATATCAATACACTAAAGTATGTATTTAACATTTCACCCCACTTTCCCTCTCCCCTGTGTTGATCCCTTTAAGAGAACAATCTGTATGTAGCTACAGTAGCTGGTGAAAGAAGTTCACTGAATTATTTAGTTTTGTTTGCTTTGTCTGAGTGCTGGAGAGAATACTGATGTACACAGCTTTCTTACTCCTAGTCCTGATTCGTGATTCATACCTTTTCTGGTGCATATTTTACAGCTAGTGACTGTGACCTCAGAGATTTTTAAGTAATATTGTTTTCCCAAGAGCTATTTTTTTGGGCAAATCACAAATGAGTCTAAGAAACATTAGCTTATATATTTATATGAAATGAAAAGAATCATAATATCACAGAAGAGTTTGAGTTCGAGGGGACCTTAAAGATCACCCAGTTCCAGCCCTCTGCCATGGGCAGGGACACCTTCCACTAGACCAAGTTGTTCAAAGCCCCATCAAACCTGACCTTGAACATTTGTAGGGATGGAGCAGCCACAACTTCTCTGGGCAATTTATGATGGTATAAGACCTTCAAAGGTCTTCACTTTTGTCTTGAGATACTGATATGCAAGAAACATTTTACCCCAAATTCCCCAAGGCCCTTCATTTTGTTTCTTTGCAGTTTGATTACATATGTAGCAATAGTCCTATGCTACAAATTCTCAGCTGGAGAATGCCATATTTACTTCTATTTCTAAAAACATTCACTCTTGAGACTGTGAAAGATGTACTACTGACAGTGTTATTATGTCTGTGATTCTCTGAAAGATTGGATTCTCCACCTGCAATAAGGGATACTGCATCCCTTCTATCACCTGTTTCATAATCTATCTGGTAGACTTCCACTTAAGTGACGTTGTTCTTTCAGGCCCTTCTAATCTCTTTTAACGTTCTACCTGCAGCTGTTTTCTTTAGAATATGCATGACAGATGGAAAGTGGAACCTAAAATAACAGCATATGTCATGCAATAACATCTATGTCATAGTTCTGAAGTAAGTTTGGCATAAAAAGTAAACATTATTCTAAGATATCCAGGATCTAGCCTGAAATACATTTGTACTATATGCTGGTTTCATGTTAACCTATCCTGGTCATTGAGCTGCTACATCAGACACATTTGCACAGTAAAACAAGCTAGGACTCCAGTGATCATTTCTCTCTCTTCTAACTCTGTTGCTGGGGGATTTTTAAAATGATTTTTTTACATTATTGTTATTATTATTATTACTATTATTATTAGCTCTATTATTGAGACAAACACGATCAAAGTGGCTGTTATTTAGTCACTGAGAACCAAGCAGATGGTAAATAACTGTGTTAAACCAATGATACTAACTTATGGCATTCTCTTGTCAGCAAAATCTTGGCAAAGGCTCTATTTTAGAATCAGAATATGTCCTTCAAAACTTGATGGACATCTGACATTTTTCATTGGTTGAGAGTTGAAGCATCCAGCTCTGACAGGGAAAAACAATTGTGTATGCCAACAGATAAATTCATGTATCTTTCCAAAACTTCTAGCAAGTCTAAGTTTAAAGAAAAAAGAACTCTTCTACTGAGTTGCTATCTTTATTAATTGGATGTTGTGGTAGGAGAAGCTGAGAAGAGTTAAGCTGAAGAAAAACTTCTGAAAAATCTTCGGGAAAACACACATTTTCCCCTGCACCTCTGGCACCTAGCAAAATAGAGTTCTATCAATAATTAAGGATATAGAAATAGATTTGGGAGGACTAATAAACAGCATTCATGTGAAAGGTGTTGCTTAAGGTATTGTTCTTTCTTTCTGGAATCATTAATGAACACAGACTTTCCTCCTCATTCATGAGATTTAAATCAATAATCAACCCACTCATGAAAAGAAAACTGCAAAACCCAATATACAGTTAAATACACAATATTTCATCTATCACAAAAGGTTGCACTTTGCTAGGGAGAAAAACCATCAGCAAGCTCAGAAATGACAAATACAATTGAGTTTATTTACAGTGAGATGAACAGTTCACTCTTGGCAGTTTCAGATTATTGAACTGAAGAAAATGGACACAGTTCTTTTCAAAGCTAAGAAACGCTTTTTGACAGGTGATTAATATGACAATAAAAATAAAAACATTTAAAAAAAAATACAAAAAGTAGGACTAGATGGGTCAAACCTTTAATGCTACTTCTGACCCTGTAGGTCAAGGATCAGATGTAGTACACTGGGATTTAGGTGCGTAACAAAGATCTAAAGTGAATAACAACAAAATATAGTGGGGGATGGAATGTTTGGTCAGTGTGAAATTAATTCCTTTGACAAGTGTGTTTTCTATATCTTCAGCTTCAGGTCAAGCACTTTTGCTGCAATTAGCATTCTATAATATGAGGATTTGCAGACCACGGGTGGCAGAAATAAATTTTGATAAAATGCATACTTGACTTTATAATCAGAAGAAATTAATAAGGTAACTACTTTATTACACAGGGGCTTACACATATTTAGTACTCCAACTGTAAATAAATCCAATTAAGAAATTATAATCTATTTTTGGCTTTCTTCTGAGTCTTTAGACTTTAAGGGTAGAAATGTAAGATTTTAAGGGAAATTTTAAATCTTGTTATCAGCCTTTAATGGCTTGACCACAATGTATTTAATGCTAAATAAAATGGATCCTTCTAGCATTTGATTTATTGGATGCAGATTTGCCATCTCAAAAGAATGATGCTGGGCTAACATGGCAGATAGCATGACGTTTACCCTAATAACTGCCATTATATATTATCCGCCAGCACCTACACCTGATAAGAAAACAATTTTATTTTCTTTACTCATTTTTATTGTTATCCAGGTCTTTATTTCCTGATATTCACTAACCCAACCCAGCCTGATCCAACTGCTCAACATCTGAGTTACCTGCCTTCTATTAACTGGCGTTTTGGTTCACCTCTGCTGGAGTCTGAGACCAAAACACTAATGACAAGACAAAAGACTCACCCATGTATCTATTTTTATATTGCAAGACAAAAAACAAATAATAAATCTGAAGGCAACTACTCACACATAAAGTTACAGAATTATTGATACAACTGGGACCTAATTGAGGGCAAGAAGTGTGATAACAATGTATTTTTTTTCTATGAAGAATTTTAGGGTGTGAATGGAAGGATCTCTGCTAGCAGGTGGAGTGGGTCTACATCTTCAAATGTTTGTCTATTTGGGTGTCAGAAAAGGGGAGCCTGGGGCAGCTATGGGGCTGACAGGTGGTCTGAGCCGAGCTCTTGGGTGGCGCCACATATAGGTAAGCCTATATATGTATATTTATTTCTGCCTAACACACCTTCACCCTGATTTGACACATCAAAGGACAGAGTGAGGCTGTTGGTGTTTGTGTGAGTGCTGAGTGTTGCCTGTGTGCCTGCTCATGGGTGTATTTACATGTGTATCACATACATACATTTGCATGTGTGCCTGTGGGGAATACACACTCAGCTTGATTCTTGGAGCTGGAAACAGGGAGTTGTCACAGCCTTATATCTGTTGTGCTTCCAAATTTCACATTTGTTAAAATTAAGGATCTGACTCATACAGAGCTACAAAATAGACTTTTAAAAAAGTATATATAGTACAATATCAAAGCTGTATTCCATTACCTATTCACTAGAGATTTTTTTCTTCCTCATATAACATGGAATGTTATGATCTGGGTGGTACAGTTAAGTTTTAGTTAATTAGAAGCAGACATATTTCTATATAAACTAATTATAGAAAACAGATGTTGATAGGCCTTGGAATCCTGCAGCCCTGTTTTACACAAGTTTCATTGTTCATAAGGCTTGCGCTGAGTTAGCAAGGCCTCAGAACTGAAATTTCTTAGGTTCTTCAGACTGAACCTTTGCCAAGCTTCTTGAGGTTTTCTCTACTTTGTTTATCTATGACCACAGTTTCACAGCAGGTGTTTGTTCATATGTAATTTGTAACACTTTTCTTTATCCTTGTATGGTATGACTATAGTTATATAAACAGAAATAGCAATCCGTTATTCCATGTAAAATGAAATATTTCAACACCACATTAGAGAGAATTTTGAGCAACCAGGTCTAGTGGAAGGTGTCTCTCCCCATGGCTGAGGGATTGGTACTAGATGATCTTTAAGGTCCCCTCCAATTAAAACCATTCTGTGATCCTATGATTCTGATTTGCAGCTCTTAGACAATGATGTACTGTGGATAGATAAAAGCCTGATAGGACAGCAGAGCCCTTGAGAGGGGGAGACACAGAACGTAGCACAGAAGAGCACAGGCAGGGGATGGTGGGGAACAGGCTGGCATTAGAGGAAGCTCACCCATGGACAGTTAAAGAAATAAAGGTATGAGCTGGAAAAAAATGGGTTTAGGAGGAACAGAGACAATGAAGTTATATCTGACATAGATACCACAACAAAGAAAATCTGGATGCAGTGTGGAGCTGCAGATGAAGGTGTAGGTGTAGGTGTAAAAGCATATTAGCTAAACCTGAGCTGGGGCACCAGATGATTACTAGAGAATGGAAGGGAAAGCCATGAGCATAAACACTGGTGAACTCCAGATGCTGTTTTCTGGAACTGTTAAACCTGGGACGCAGAGGAGCAGGGGAAAGGTGAGCACAACACCAGGACAAGGGATAGAGAAATGTGTGTATAACAGCTTTAACTGCATCGTCCCATTTTTTCTCTATTTTTTTTAAAGATTTTTATAAATAACAATTCCTGGATTTGACTGCTGGGATTTCACTTATACAAGCAACAAATTCTTAGGTTTGTTGATATATATGCATGTATGTATGTGTATATATATACAGAAAGCTTATTAATATGAGCTTATTCTTTTCCTATAAAAAAGATTTTGAGTATAATATTTTCATGTGAAATTTATTGAAAATACTGAATTATATTGGCTGGAATGAAACCTGTATTTTGCCCAAACCAATAATGCATGATTAAAAAAACCCCAAAAACCTGAACCAAAGAATAAAAGAAAATTAATATTTTAAAAGCCCCACAAGACAAATAATAGTAACCAAAGAAGCACTTTAAGAGCAGTAATTCTCATACAGTGCAGCACTGATTTAAATCATAAATAAGTTGCAGGGGGAGGGGAACGTGTATCCATCCCATTCCTTCAAGTTTAGTGCCAGGGTCAACAGTATGTGCCCAGAGCTTTGGGAGGGGTTGCAGTTCAGCAGGAGAGCACCTGAAGAGCAACACAAAGACAATCCAGAAACTCCAACCAGTAGCTTGGCCTCATCAGTGTCCCAGCTTAAACACCATTGTGTTAACTCAGGCATAATGGGGAGTAAACAGAAGGAACTAGAGACCTGTGCATGTATGGAAGGGTAAGGCTAGGGAAAATGTGGGCTCCCCCCCAAAGGAAATGGAAGACCTGATTACCTGGAATTTGCAGAAGGCTGAGGTGCTCGGTGACTTCTTTGAATTCGATTTTCTGGTAAGTGCTTTAGCCACACCACCCAAAATAACTGTTGGTAGTAGGACATCTAAGTCACCATTGCTTGTTTGAAATGTAGGTTCTAATAATATGCACATTGTCCATCTATTGTCACACAAAGTCAAATGTCTAAATTAAACAAAGAATAAAATGATAATTCTTTAGACTGATATATTTCAATTCATATTTCAGTTCATTAAGGGCATGCCAAAAGGAGCTACTCATGCTCAAATGAAGGTTGGTAACATTTTCTGAAAAGGAGAACTCACTACATTGAATGTCCCTGCTTCATTGCTTGTCACCATCTGGTCATGTCCTTCATAATTTTACCACTTAGCAGGTCTCCATGTAAGTGGCAGCAACTGGTTTGCCCATCTCAAAACAAGTCATCTATTCAGTTTCAGTCACAAATTTGTGTGTACATGTGCATCTGTGTGTGAGGACATGGTCTGAAGCATGAAGCAATTTAGGGACTTAGCTGTTTTGTCTGTGCAAACACAGGCACTTGTGCCAGTCAAAAATGCTCCTGCTTCCAGCTGTCTCTTAAGCCATGTGTAACAGGTCTTTCCTAAATCCTATGTTTTGTCTGCCAAACCATGTGAATGCCTCAGATACAGCAGGATACCTCTTAGCATACCTAAAAATGTCATTACATACCTTTGCTCAGGCACCTGAATTATTCCCACATGGTCTAAGTAAGAATGAATGACAACTGATACTGTCAGAACAAAACTTTTGGAAAGTTGTTTTGGGAGCTGAATCTTAATTGGGCTCTTAGCTAAAACTGTGCTTTAAGACATACCAGTAAAAACACCAAAATTATGTCAATGCACAAGAACATACCTTGGAATTCTATAAGACAAATTTTCAGGATGTTTTCCTTTGTGAGCTACTTCAGTTTTTGTTCCTGGATGTCAGTACATTGCCCTGAGTCATAACTCCTTTGTATCTTTTTTGTCTTGCAAATCTTTCAAACAAGTAACAGTTCTTTCCCCTTCTTTCTTTGTTTCCAGTAGTACATCTAAATAAATTTTCCAAGGTTGTCAACTACTTCTTTGCTTATAGAGGCCTATTAATAATATTTTGCTATTGAACTTGCTGTTGTTCAAAAGTGGCTTCTGCCACAGGATTTTAGACAACAAAACTGAAATAGAAAACTCACATCAGACATGGCCACATACCAGCAGGAAAAATCTGTGTACCATGAGCTTATTGAATGCTCTTTATCTCTTACTGTACTGGGTGATGTCAGTATCAACAATTCATAGTTTCTATGCAGATGGTCAGGTGAACATAAACCATTTTTATAGCCCTCTACTGCAAGCTCAAAGGACTGAATTTGGATGTGGACTGTAACACTGACATTTCTGAAAGAGTTCCTATCCCTGCTGTAGTGTGAGAGAAGGGTTAAATAGACATGAGAGGTAAGTATTGTGTCCTTTTTTGGTATTATTATTATTGTTGCTGTTGTTACTATCGTACCTACTCTAAAAATACTTCGAAATATCCAGGACAAATCAAGATTCAGCTTTATACCCATCTACTTATGCAAAATAAAACCTAAGTTTGCAAACCACTGCGGTGAGCAACAAAGAATCTCAGAGTTTAAGGATGTGAAAGAAACGTAAAAACATATGAGTGACATGGTTGGGAAATGAACAGTTCTACCAGTCCTACATAAAAGTGAAATAAACCTCATATCTGTTAGACCAAAAGGATTTTATTCTATTTTAATTTATTTTATAGAAAGGTTTGGGTTAGAAGGGACCTTAAAGATCATCTAGTTCCAACTCCTCTTGCCATGGGTGACAAACCACCCACTAGACCAGGTTACCCAAAGACCCATCCAGCCTGTCCCTGAACACCTCCTGACACGGGGAGTCCACAGCTTCCCTGAGCAGCCAGTGACTCACCTCCCTCACAGCAAAGAATTTCTTCTAAATGTCTAATCTAAATATGTCTCCCTTCAGTTTAATGCCATTCCTCCTTGTCCTATTGCTACATATCCTCATGAGCAGTCCTTCTCCAGCTCTCTTGCAGCTCTGTTGAGGTACTGGAATGTTCTCTAATGTCTTCCAGGAGCCTTCTCTCCTCCAGACTGAGCAACCACAGCTGTCTCAGCCTGTCTTAATAAGGGTGGTGTTCCATCCCTGTGATCAACTTAATGACCTCCTCTGGACTCTATATATTTAGGAAATAATGGTTCAGGAAATCTTAGCTTAATGTCTATTTCATTCCAAAACAGGAAAGTGATTGCTATTTTGATTATCTGTTCTAGAAATTGAAGTAAATCTTTTGAATTCTCTGTCAAGACAGCCTAAAGAGTCTTGTGTGTTTGCTTCTTCCTAAATGTCATAGCAGATCTGGATGGGCTGGATTCCCAGGTGACACTGGCAACCTTATTTTTCCTGAAATCAATGAACCTGTTTTCATACATGCCAACTAGGAACTTGAAAAACACTCCTTCTAAGAGTATAGTTTCAAGAACAGCAACATCAGCTGAAGCAGACAGAGTATAGATCTTAAATGCTTTGTGGGATTGAGAGTATATATTTGCTGATCATACAAAATAAATAATTATTATATTTTAGCCTTGTCACACAACTCCTTTAACCAGCAACAGGTAAGAGTCCGTATTGGATATGAGTCTAATACATGAAAGATGTTTTTAAAGTTCTGCATCGTGACCCAATATATTTTAAGAAAACTTCATGTGTGACTTGTAAAATCATTACTTAATCTTTGAAAAAAGTTCAGAGTATTGGGCTTTTATTAATGGTTTTTAGGCAAATATTGCGTTTGATGGTGGGGGAGAAATTGCTTATCTTTAAAAGAAAGGAAAATTAGATAGAAAAAGGGTGAAAAATTCTTTAAATGGTAGGAAAACTGGCTTGGAGTCATGATGTCCCTTGCATCAAGTAAAAGCTAAGTGGTTTCAAATCAGACACCATGACCAGGAGAGAGAGCCTGGAGTCAAGTAGGGAAAGCAGAAATTATAGTGTGAGAAAAGTCCCAAAAGCACTTGAAAATGATGTAAATTAATGCTGAAAGCTTCAGTAATAACCCAGGCCAACATGTCCTTCCACTCAGCTTCTCGGAAGAGAGGGGAAGTTTTTGCATCACCAGGCTTTTTCAAATGTCACATTTAATAATAATGAAAAGGTGCAAAATTTACTGAAAATGCATAAATTGCATCTCAGCTGTGTAGAGGAATATGGACTCATTATGAATTTCATCCTGCCAGGACCATATCAGTGTAAATTGTGCAAAATGCTGAAATTAACTGCAATTGTGTGACCTAATCTTTAAAGCCTCTGAAAGCTTAAGAAAAATCCTGAGTAGTTTTAATCAACATTAACTTGGAAGTATATGCATATATAAGAGGGAGGAAAAGCAGCATCTTCCCCCTGGTCACAACACAGTCCCAGGCAGAGATACCTGAATGGCTTCTGAACTAACTCAGCCAGAAGAAACAATAGGATATCTGTGTGACAACTCCCCCAGTGAAATTAGAGCCTGTAAAAGTGTTTTGGGACATGGGATCATTTATTTTAGCTAAACTGCCTCTGGTATCCCAGCTACAAAAAGAGAAAAAAATATATTTTGACTAACAATAGTTTTCAGTGCTTCGATTATCTCAGTCTTCAGAGTCCCATTCACACATTCTCTCTCAAACGGTACTTTAAGTACTTTAAGCTGTGTCAACCTTTTTTCTGGTTCAAGTGTCTTGCCTGTGTCTAGTTCCTACAGCACATTATGTACAGATAGTTCCAAATTGAAATAAAATTTACATTTTTTCAAGTATTTTTCTAATAAAATAAAACTTGACAAAAATATAAAATTTCTGTGAAAAAACCCGCTTATATACTCGAAAACGCAAACACATCTTCTCAGCATAGCCTCAGTGAAAAAAAAAAAAAAAAGAGGTTCGGATGTGTCTCTGGTTTTTAGTCTGACATGACACTTAGGACAATGTGAAAGTCTATTTCTACAGCCTAAGTGGAAAATCTAATGTCAAGGTATTACCTTTTATCATCAATGTGCATCATTCATAAGAAGCTAGTAAGAATGCTCTAAAAGTAGGAATTTTTTCTAATTTTTTGATTAAAAATCAGTATTGTAAAAATCTTCATTCTCTTTATACATAATTTTTATAAAAAAATTATAAAATGGAAATCCAGGTATTTAAAGTATTTAGTTTTCTTGTTTTGCTGTAACAGGCTGGAGTTGAGCCTGTCATGGAGGAGCTTCTCTGGGGAAAGATACTACTGAACCGAAACTGGCAAACCCAGCAAGGACCAAGGATCATTGAGGACAGTGGTGTGGAAGCAGATGAAATACAAAACACATAAACAGTTACTGGTGGCTGATGAGGCCAGTAAGACCAGCAACCAGTGAGGCTGGTACAAAACAGAGTTTTAACAAATCTCAAAATGCCAAAAATAAGGTGCTCCACTCATGAAGAATGGATTAACATGCTTATGAGTTAGACTTTTCTGAGCCTAGGTAAGAAACTAAGAGACAGTGAAATTGGAGCAGGGTGAAGTTGGAGAATGAGAGAGGTTTAAAAAAAAATTAGTGCCAACCCCAAATAAGAGAGCAAAATAATTCATGTTGTTGTCAATTAGGCTCTGAAGGAAGGGACTCAGGTTCCTCACACAGGTTTCTGCAGATTGTGAAGTAAAGTATATTCATTTCTGCTTACTTCAATACAGCTCCATATAGTAATATGCTACTGATATAGTAAATTATCAATTCCATTTTTCAACAAGAGAACAGAAACAATGAAGTTAAGCACCCAAATTCACACCAATAACCATATACAGACTGCTGATCTCTTAATGACAATACCAATGCCTTAATCACTTTTCTTCCCTCATTTCCATTTCTCCATTTGTCACACTTTATTACCATAAAAATAATTAAATGTTTTTATTGAAAATCACTTCAAACATGACTATTATTATTAGCTGTATTAATAATAATTAGTAATGGCCATTAAGGCAGACATTTGTAGTGCTCGTGATTCTTTTTGCTAAAAAGAATCTGTCTTTTAGAGAACAACTGCTGGAAATTAATTGTCGGGTGGGCTTAATGATGTACATTTATACTGAGGTTATAATGGAAGACACAGCACCATTCCTCAAGATCCTAAACTGCTAAATCTAAAAAGGTTACACTCAAAATTTGTATTTCTAAGAGAAGTTTAAAACAGTAAAATAAGTGCCTGATAATTGATAAGCTTATAAATGTGTTGGGATTTTTTTGTTTCTGGACACCTACAGGAATATGTTATCCTTTAAAACCAAATCAGTACTGTGTAGCAAATGAAGCTTGGGTATTAGATTAATTATAAGAGGCGTCCTTAGAGATTTTTCTCCTGAAACATGGGCATAGAGCACTGGACAGTAGCATAATTATCCAGAGGGATTAGAATGTAATTGTCCTGTGGAACAGGACTTGCTGTTTTAATACAATTTATCCTGTCCAGATAAGTTCTGATTTTTCATTGCAACAAGCAAACTTCTTTAAACACCATCAATAAAACTTCCATCTGACCTTTTCACGCCTTCTATAAAGTAGCTAAATGTTACTCACTTTTCACATTCAATAAAAACTATTACTGTGTTCTAGCTGAATGCGTATCTGTGTCAAAATGGAGGAAAGTCACTCTGCACTATGTGTTAATCCTTCCTTTAAAGTTGATTTCTGAACTTTTGTGCTGCTAAATGTGTCACATTGGTTTATTCATGTGCTGCATGTGGTGTGTGACAAAGAAATCTGAAGTTCATCTGGAGGTCTTCAGTTGTTCGGGCCTTCAGATCTATTTGTCACAGATCTTCCATTTTTAAAAACTAACCAAAAACTACCTGAGGTTGTTCAGCATCTTATTTAACGCCAGACAGAATGGTATTGAGTTTAAAAAAATTGGATGTTTACTCTGGCCAAAACTTCAATGGGTATAGAGTGATAAAATAGCACTGTCTTCAATAGTGCTATATTCCCCAGCTAAGAATAACTGGACTTTAATGGTGTATCTCTGAATGACTCTGGTCAATATTTTCAGTGACTGGAGTCAAGTTATGAAATTTGAAAGTTCCTCAGTTAATCCAACCAACAGATTTTCTTTAGATGAAACTCTCTATTAGCTTCCTGAGATCTGAGTAACTAATACCTTACATGTGAGCATTTTCTAAGAGGCATAATGCTCATGGATGTAAGAATATTGTTGAGGGGTTTAGTTTTTTTTTTCTTTTTTTTCTCATTTCTTTATTGTCCAAGCAGCCAACCATAGCAATATATGGCTGAAGGCACAAAGGCTTAACTAAATCACAGAGTCACAGAGTCATAGAACACTTCGAGCTGCAAATGACCCTTAAGGATCATCTAGTTCATCTAGTTCCTCCAATGTGGTCTAGGACACCTTCTACCAGACCTGGTTGTTCAAAGCCCCATCCCACCTGGCCTTGAACACCTCCAGGGATGGGGCATCCACAGCTTCTCTGAGTAGCCTGTGCCAGTGTCACACAATACTTACCATAAAATAATGATTTCTTCCTCATATCTACCTTTTTTCATTTAAAAACCTGTCTTTTGTCCTGCCCCTATGAGTTTTGGTAAAAAATCTCTCCCCATCTCTCTTACAGGCTCTCTTACATATTGAAAGGTATAATAGGGACTCCCTGGAGCCCCACAAGGACAAGATAAACAAAGCTTTCATATTCACTGGAGCCAGGATTCCTCTCATATGGACCATTAGACTGTAGGTACCTACTTTTCTGATAGTTGCCCTAGATTCCCTTTATACCAGTGAAAAGAAATAAGTATCTTTAAACATACCTAGTTTTGATGTGTATTTTTGGCAGAGATAAATCATTCTCTAGATGTACCTATATTTCTCAGAGACTATAAGACAAATCATTATAACTAGCTCCTACCCTAGAAGCTCTTCTTTTTAATCCCCTAGTTGTAAAAGGTAGGCTTCAAAAAAGCTAGGAACTGTGGAAAAGTCATTTTTTTTAACTGGAGCTGTAATGATCCTTCTCCTGCTCTATAGCAGGAAGTCTTTTAGAGCTGCTTGCTCTAAGCTAGCTATGAATAATGTCTTTCACAATTTTTTTGTGAAATTAAAATATTGCTCAAAAAGGTTGTTCATTAAAATCACTTATATAAGATCTCATAAATAACATTTCAGATTCTTAGAACTCTAACAGTGTAGAGATAGTCTAACTTATATTCTCTAAAATACCATACTAGTGTCACTTCTGAAGCATTTGGAAATTGTTCCAAATATTTGATATATGACACACAATAAAAAATTTGAAGACACTGTAAAAATTTCTTAGAAATATAAACCAGTAGTGAACGTCTCAGGTGTTTGCATTTCACTTGTCTTAGTGATCTTAAGTACTCTGAGATATCCTTAAAGCCTCAAAAGATAGTGTGTCTCAAGCACAAGTACGAAACAACATAAATCTTGTGAAATTATGAATTTTAAACATATGTGAATGCTTACAAAATAAGACTTAGATCACCAAACATTTTTGAACACTAATTAAGGTGAACTAAGAAGAGATTTTTAATACTGGCTGTTACCTGGGATAGTTAATTTAAATTTAACTATGCTGATTACTGGGCTTTGGATGGAGTTGTAAAGGATATTCTGCTCCAATGGGCTCTATGCAAACTCATTTCCATCTCATTGAGACCACTCCTGACATCTGACCCCCACCTTCCCCCAGGAAGCCCAATTGTAGCAGCATGGGACACTTGCTCATGAAACACTGGGTAAAGTCCATGTGGAGAAAGCAAGTGAGAAAGGCTATGTGCATTTGTAGAGAATATCAGTGAAATTTGCCATGAGAACAATAGGAAGAAGAATAAAATGTTTCTTAAATGATCCCAGGTTATCCAGAGGAGCTGGGGGTGCCACATCCTTGAAGTGTTCAAAGCCAGATTGGGTAGGGTTCTGAGTAATTTAATCTAATGGAAGGCATTCTTGCTCTTGGCAGGGTGTTTGAAACTAGATGATCTTCAAGATACCTTCCAACACCTACTTTTTTAATGATTCTATTATTTACAACACACACGTGGATGAAAGATTCAGTTTTCAAATATTGTATTGGAAATATTTTTCTTATTTCCATTCTTGATGTTCACTGCAAGTAAAACCATATAAACACCCTTCTTCTCTGTCACTGACTAGAAATGTCAATCTTTCCCTTTGCAAAGGCTACCCCAGACTTGACATTTAGTCCATGTGCCCAAAAATGGATGACATGCAGCTTAAGAAAAGTCAGTTAAGGAAAAGGGAGAAAGGAAGGATCAGAAAACATTTTATCTACAGTTCGTCAGCATGAAGAAATACCTCTGGTACAAAACAGAACTTTGAGAATATCAGGTTTGTGCAGAAAACTCATCCCTTGTTTCCTACAGTTTTACAGAAAAAACCTGTCTCCTACCTAACTCATCTTTCTCTTCTTTGCATAAACCTTCAAAAATTGTTGGTTAGCAGATAGCCTCAAATATACTGACAATATAAAAGAGAAAACATCAGAGTTCTTCAAAAATCCCCGATCTAGGAATTTTTTTCCAGTTTGATATTCGAAATGCTGAAAAAATCTTGCTACTCAACATTAGTATTCAGATAAATTAATAGGTGCATATATAATGAGAGACTTTTTTTCTCTTTTTTTTTTAATTTTTATTTTGTTTTTCTGTTTTTCTTTCCACAGAAGTCTAAAGACTGATAACTTAAGAAATAGAAACCACAATTACACTGTAATTGTGTTTTCATCAACATTTACATTAGGTAGTAAAACGGCAGAAAAATCTAAAAGGAATTTTTTCATTTTTCAGGGAGGTTTCAGTTACTCTTGTGAATATCAGTAAAATTATCATGTAAGACTTACATTTATTTCTATGATTTTAGCATCCATTGCATTAGAGAAACAAAATTCTCTCACCCCAAGTTATATAGTTTTATATAAATAAATAATAGCAGTTTCTCTCTAACCAAGTCAGTTTTTGGAACTGAAGTCATCAACTTAACCTGAGAAGTCTCAATTCAAAATTTCATCCAGTCCTCTGAAAAGGGCAATATCAAGTTAAAATATAAACAGACAGATCTGGATGGGATTTCCAGCAAACCCATTTAGTCTTAATGGTGAGGTTTTGAAAAGTTTTTATCTATTTTTTCTTCCTTGTAGCACAAAACTTCATTCTTTTCCTTTCCTCCTTTTCTTACCTTTATTTAAAATGCTGAGATTTAAAATGCTGTGTCACTAGTATGTCTCATTTTTCTCTTTTTCTTCTCTAGTTTAAATCAATATAACCCTGGAATAGTGTTCTGTTGAAAATACATCATTCTCTATTTTTCTGTGGCATTAGGCAGAGTGGTTGCAATGGACTTGTGCCAAATTTTCAGGGTCAACTCCTTATTGTACCTTGTTATACCACAAGGATATAGGCTATACGCCTCTGCTTTTTATGAGTACTTGTTTAACTTCTTCAGTCACAGAGGGGAAAAAAGCTGCTGTAACTTCAGCTTTGTCCACAAAACACTGCACAATATTAAATGGCAGATCAATGCTCCCTGGTTCCACAAAAGTAATTATAAATGACAGTTTCAAGAGAGCACCAAATTAAAAAAATTAAAAAATAAAAAAAAACTGTGCAGAAAAGAATCTAATGGTATTAAAATTGCTTAAAGGCTATTAAGCAATCAGATAACATGTGGAGCATATCATCAAATCACAGAATCATTTATGTTGGAAAAGCCATCTAATACCATTAAGCCCTGCTGTTAACCCATCAACACTGTGTTCATCACTGAATCATGTCCCCAAGTGCCACATCCACATGCCTTTTGAACACTTCTAAGATGAATCCCTGATGGAGAGATTAATCCTGCTTAACCATAGACATCTGAGAGGTATGTGCCCATGCCTAAGAGGGTTACCAGGTGTTCTTCTTATCATCAGTAGGGAAAAGTAAGTTATTTCAGTGTGTGATCTGACCAGCTTTTACAGACACACTGCAGGATGACTCTGGGATGACATCACAGGAATGTTGTCTTTCTCTACTGATTAAAAGACATTTGGAGATGTTAGCATTTGATGAACCTAAATCTGTAGAGGCTCAGGAAAAGGGAAACTCCTCCATTGCTCTTCAAAATCACAAACTCAACAGAGTAGCTTTATCACCTTAACATGGACTTATTCTAATTCAGAAAAGAAATGAGATTGGTTCAAAAGAGCTCATTGATACTACATCAATATATTTTATCATAAATGTTTCATACACTGACAGGAAGTACTCAGTGCACACACACTTTTCTTTCAAGTACTGGCCTGCATGTTCACTGAATGAACCTGCATGGCCATTTTTATCCTCTATATTTACAGTTTTCTTCATCTAACATTGATTAGGTCACCTTGTAGATGCAGGATGCAGTCTTCATTTCCTTGCATTGAGCCTCAAAGTAAAAAAAAAGTATGAAGTCCATGGATTACAGGTACGAGAATATTTTTGGTCACCTATTCTTATAGCAGTTACAAATGCATAGCTGAATATGAGCAAAATATTGCAAATGTTTTGCATATTTTCCCCTATGTTTCTGCCATAACAGAGTTAAGGTTTTCCTGACACCAGCAAACTTTTGGTCATGTTCTGGGAGCAAATGAGAAGTAAGCAAAAAACATCTGGTTATGAATATCGTCTGGAGTTTCCTGGAAATCTTCACATATCTGGACTGTATTCGGTTGTAATACAGAGTGTAATATTTTAGGAAGAATTTGATTTCCTATGTAGCATTAACATTTTCCTGACAAAGGACTTATCAAAGAAATTTTGGTAGTGTTTTAGGATTTTCACTTTGACATTCTGTAGTTCCAGTGAATGTGTTGTAAAGTGTGATGTAAAGAATCAGTAAAATCAGTTTCTCAGAAACTAAAGAATTACATTATTTTTTCCACAACCCCATTCCTAATCATTCCAGACATGTCGGAAAAATAGCTGTACTTCAGAAGCAGCAAAGCAAAAGCTCAAAATGTCATTCAGCTTGCTTATTTCACATTATTCAAAGTGGCTTAGAGGACAGCAGTTTCTTTCCCAGCAGTGTTCACTACTGCAGCTGCAGAAAGCAATGTGAACAGTAATGAAAGTATTTCCCCAGCTCATCCTGAATGGTGGTCCATAAAAGACCCCAAACAAAAAAAAAACCCACTAACAACCAAACAACAACAGCAAGAAGAATGCACAAAATCAAAATAGACAATTTAGAAACTCCTTATCTGTGTTTTGGTTTGGTTTAGGATATTCCATTCTGTTTAGAGCACTATGCATTAATGGCAGCAATCTCATTAACTTCAGCAGCAGTTTTCAGTGATTACAACTTCCATAAATCACAATTATAACTTTCCGTCAGCCATCCTATCCCAACCCTGACCACACATGTGGGACACATGTTTGGCTTCAATTCTAGGTCTTCTATACTCATACTGACTTGATTGCTTTTCCATGTTGCCATACTAAAGCCAGGACATAGGATATAAGCAAAAGATTGGCAAATCCCATACTGCAACCTAAAATAGGTCTTTCCTTGCATGCTTTCTCCATCTATGTCTTGCATATTCTCTACATATGGAAAGAACCATAACATAATTGAGATGTAATTGGGACATATACCACATATATCATTAACTACATCAGATTTTTCATGAACTTGATAAGCAGAGATATCTGCAGATAAAAAGTTCATAGTACATGCCCAGAGTGAAGAAATTCAAGCAAACAGCATTTGAAAAGAAAAAAAAAATAACTGAAATAGTGAGTGGCATCACCACCCTTAGCAAGAAGGTTGGAACCAGATGATTTTTAAGGCCCCTTTCAACCCAGGCATTTATGATTCTATGATTCTATAAAATAGAAAGGTAAAGTGAAAAATTTCATATAACCTTTTATTATGACTCTGTTACCAGCTGCATCAATAAACAGAAAATCCCTCTGCTGAAGTTAACAGCATAATGCTTTCTGATCTGCAATTATCTCACATAAAATCTGTCAGCAGGTCCCCAGAAGATACTCTCTGAAGCAGCACATGTATTAAGGATAAAGACATGCAGCATAGGTTTTCGTCTCCTTTTACTGAGGTTTTCTTTTCAACTAATTTCCCTACAGTATTAGAAATCTTACATTTAAAGACACTGCAGGATCACAGGCCAAGCTGTTACTGGTGGACTTTTACACATAATCTCTTTCATCTCTTAAAGTAAACAGATAAGCTTCAAATCTTTATCTTTAAATTAGTAAAAAGAATAAAAATATTTGAAGAAAATATCTAAAAACAATTTCTATTTTACTTATACTTAGCAGAGTTATAACAATGGATTTCAAGCTCTTATAAATTATTCTTATCAATTATTAAAGCTCTACAGGAAAATCATTGTGAAATCTCATGTACTTAGTTTGGTCATATCATAGTCATTTGGTCTTAGGAAGTTGCAACTGAATAGAAATTTATTTATAAAAAATAATTTAAAAAAAATTAATACATCAAGGTTTTACCTTGATGATATTTCCCATTAAAAAACCTTTAAAAATCCATATCTACCAGCTGTCAAAGTTTTAGTGATCAGTGTGAAATTTTAATAGGAATATACATTATGTTATGAAACAAAATTTTTTATCATTCTTGCTAAATCAGAAATCCTTTGTAACAATAACTACCTTGAAATAAATTAATGTGATATGAAACATTATACCTCCTATGGGTACAATTTCTACAAGATCATGGCCATAATTTATTGGACTCTGGCAAATCTGAAGTGCCAGCCCTTCACTCCAGGAGTATTGCAATAAATTCAAATAGTTCATATCAAATAAAAAATAGATGGTGACTGCTCACCCTAATTGTTCCTGAATTTGATCACTACCTAAAGAAAACCATTCTTAGACTCTCAGGAGGGAAAGGGATCCAATACTTTGGAACCCACAAGAGGTGCCATGTACTGCATCACCTATACTGAGACCTTGTTTTGTAAACAACACTGGAATATTTTCAAATCAAAGTAATTCATCTTTCAGTATTTCATCCAAAATATGGAAAATGGCAATTCTGAGCAGTGACATTGCCAGTATTTTCACCTAGCCTCTTTGACTGCAATCTGCCTGGAGCATCCAGATGATATCTGGTACTTCAGAAAATGGCAGGGATAAAAATGGGAGAGGAAATAATGAGTGGAGCACAGCTGAAGGTCAGCCTGTATACATTTTTCCCTGGCAATGGCTGCTGGAGGAGACAGTTGAGATATTTCCATGAGCAGACACAGCAAAAGCAGATGGCACAGACCTCAGGGCAGAGACCTCTCCTTATATTACAACATATAATTGCACAAATCACATGAAATGCATACAACAAGTAAACATTTCTCAAGACCTCTGCCATTTCTGATGATTATTTCTGTCCTTGGAGAGTATTGAGTTTTCACTGCTAAAAATGTTCAAAGCCTCCTTAAATGGATCTGACCCTCCCCTTTATTAGATGGTTTTATACCAGTATTATTCTGTTCAGCATTGTGCTTCTACAGATTTCAATTATTTTTTCTGAGACCCTCTGTGCTTGAGAGATTATAAGAAAGGACTACAAGCATGCAATTATAATCCTGGATGAATGAGACCTGTTTTGATATTTTGGTCCAAATGACCCTTCCTTGCCATCATTCCAGGGAATGAGCTGCCTCTTAATGTTTGTTAAATGCCACTGACAGAGGACCCTGTTTATATAACAGAGTGTCAGAATGATTTAATATTTCAAAACTATCTGGAAGTCATACTGTGGCTGACTTTCTCAAATAGATTTTTCACAAAGTAATTCAAAGTTATGTGCTAAAACTGTATTATGCTACTTGCTCTGGAGTCTGCCATTCTTGACTGGTTCTGCCATGTGCTGACAGATGATGACACATACCAGACCTCATCAGCTACACAATTTTCTGCACAACAAGAAGGTTTAAAAAAGAGAGAAAACTGAAGATGAGCAAGCATCAAAAGAGATAGGGCAGGTGGAAGACATTATTTAACCTTGAGGATAACAGCAACAGCAAAAATTTAGATGTCAGATAAAATGCTATCAAAGATGACCTGGATTCAGAAAAGGTATCTATGACAGACTGAAACTCATTATGAAAGTCCAGAATTATATTCACTTGTCTGTTTGGCCAAATAAGGCTGCATTTGCTGTAGTCTATTAATGTTAACCTTACTGAAATGAGAACTCTGATACACATCTCTGCTTTTAACAATGCAGATAGTTCATCTTATATATCTTTCTCTCAGTGTTATCAGAACCATTTCTTTGGCATCCGATTCTTCCTATTTACTACTATAATTATGTTTGCAAACAGTGAATTATAGTAAATCATTGTTCTTTTTGAAAAGCATTTAATCAAGTCAAGATATGAGACATCCACCATAAATGAGTTTGGTCCTACTACAATAAATTTTATCTTGCTATACAGTCTGTAATCTTGCTCATTATTTCACGTTCATAGAGACAATGTGAACAAGTTTTTTTAATTTTGGTGGTAAAGGCCCTAATAGACAATTAGCCCTGTGAGGACTGGGGCAGACTGAAGAGACTTAGACAGGAAGAAAAACAATCTATGAAGGCTAAGTAATATGTCCAATGGATGAAAACATACAATTAACTCTATATTAAAAGATGTGTGTCCTGGTTTGAAGGAGAGGTGTCTGCCAATAAAGGCAGAAGCTTCTCTTTGAAATGGAGAATGTAAACCCCCTCCCTCCAAATTATTATTATAATTTTGAAATTAAGGGGCTCTCAGGCAAAGACAGGGGAATTAGGAATAACGGGTCTTTACTAGGAAAATTA
>WBND01000209.1:758782-770755 GCA_013398595.1 Tychaedon coryphoeus
AGATGATATCTTCCTGGAGGGAGGATGGGTTGTGGAAAAGATAAAGATGATTGCTTCACCTTGTCTTAAAGATGGCCCATTAGCAGATAATGTGTGTCATGGAGATAAGGAAATCACTACCCCACCCGGCTTCAACAGATGGTGATAGAATACACATTTCTGGCCACCTCAACCCAATACAATATGAAAGGGGACTGGAGGGCTGTCACTGAGTATTTTTTCCTCCCTTTTGTTGTCAGATCAGAATTTTTTTTTCCTCCCACTTGCAAATAGAGAAATATGGGAATATGTATATTCAGTCCTCAAAGTAGCTCAAAAGTATCTTGGGATATATGAATTTAGGAAAAAATCTTCTAAATAGTGAATTTTTGCCTTGATCTAAGACTGAAACCCTCACAAAATTATTACATACAAAATAATAAAACAATATCACACTTGCTACAGATACATAGGGCCTATAATCCTTTACAAGGGTAGTTTGTAAGCTAGAATAGTTTAAACTGTTTTAACAGATCTTTCTCTTTATACAGAAGACCGTGTAGTGTGATGGCATAAAAGTTTCATTACAGCAAGTTTGAAATGGCCCAGTGAATTACTCTGGCCAGACCAAAATTCTTCCAGTAAAAAGTTTTATAATGCCATTCTGCAATTTGCTTAAGCTTCACATTTTATATAAAATCTGGATTATAATATTTTACTGAGTCTTTAAAAGAGGTCTTGGAAAAATAATTTATATATTATGCCTATAAAATCCAGCCTACCTTGATATCCTGTGTGTAACTAAACTCTCTGTGAGAAAGCAAAACAAACAAAAAAACCCAAAACAAACAAACAAAAAAAAAACCCCTCCAACCAACCAACCAACCAACCAACCAACCAACCAACCAACCAAAAAAAAAAAAACCAACCCAACAAAAAAGGTGTTTTTTTTGTTTTTTTTTTTTTTAATCTTTTAGAAAACATCTAAAACCATTTACTCCAGATTTTAGTCTATCTTTCTGGTGTAAATACAGAAGCAAACAGAAAGATGCTGGAATTTGAAACAGAAAAGGATCAGTCCTTTTTAATATAAATCAAAATGTCACTACTGTTTTTAGGTTCAATATTTCATCATCTGCCAGGTTTCTAAATAAATGCTACATAACACTTGATGTGGCTGAAAACCTGAAATTCCTTGCTCATATAGTGTATTTCTAACCCTGACAATTCTCAAGAGATTGAACCTTCAAATTATCTGTAGAACAGGGCTGAATACTTAATTACTACAGCTTTTAGCAATATAATTACCAAGCTGTACTTTTGGTAGACCCACAAGTGAGAAGAGAAAAAGGGAGCAATGGAAAAAAGTCAGTAAAAAAGACTAAGAAAAAGCTCACAACCAACACCACCCCCATACTGAAAGGTCAGGAGACTTGTTTTGAAAATCTGAGTTATTTCTGTGCACATACAAGCCTGATGCATTTTAATAGGGGAGATACAGTCAGAAAAAGGGGCAGAAATTGTGTAGGTTTCCAGGAGTAGCATTATATTCGTTGGAATTCTTTTACTCTTCAGGCATTAAATTATGTAAAGCAATACATTATGGAGAGAGAACAAGTCTTATGAGGCGCAGCTGAGGGAGCTGGGGTTGTTTAGCCTAGAGAAAAGGAGGCTGAGGGGAGAACTCATCTCCCTCTACAAGGACCTGTAAGGAGTTTGTAGCCAGGAGGGGACTGGTCTCTTCTCCCAGGTATCAAGTGACACAACAAGAGGGAACAGCCTCGAATTGCACCAGGAGAGGTTTAGATTGCATATTAGGAAAAGTATCTTCATGGAAAGGGTCAAGCAGTTAAGTCCCCATCCTGGAGTATTTAAGGAGGTGTTGATGTGGCACTTGGCGACATGGTTTAGCGGTGGGCTTGGCAGAGCTGGGTTAAGGGCTGGTGATGATCTAAAAGAGCATTTCCAACATGATTCTATGAGTCAATGTTTGTACATTATAGTACAAGACAGTTGAGAAAAAGAAGGTGAAAAATATTTACAATTTTTTAATGTTCCTTTGAACTTTTTTTCCTAGCTAAAATTTTACGTTTAGTTATAGATTTCTATTGAACTGACTTTTAGGGTAGGATCCTCTCTACAATCATTTATTTCAATGCTGGGTTGGGTTTTGGTGATTTTTAAAGTTTCTTTTTCTATGATCATGGAAGGAAAAATGTGGTTTGTGGAGGCCCAGAAATTCTCTTGGTCTGAAGGCAGAGCTGCTGCATTCTGATTATGAATGATTGAAATTACTTCAGAGCAAAACAAATCTTTCCCTTCAACACAACATTAGGTGTGTTTATTTGCATACATGTATACGAAATAGATTTGTAAGAGTAATCTCTACCACCTACACTGAAGTTTCTGTGTCCACACTGACCAGGCAGTTAGCCAGCAGTCACAAAAGATCAGTTCTTTTGACAAAACCAGAAAAGAAACAGCTGCTCAGTAGTGCTGAGAATTCAGAGGAGTATATGCTTTGTTTAGAGTGCAACATATCTGTGATATTAACAGCATCAGAAGACACTGTATTTGCAAATTCAGATGACTGTTGCAAA
This sequence comes from Tychaedon coryphoeus, assembly GCA_013398595.1. Lineage (NCBI taxonomy): Eukaryota > Metazoa > Chordata > Aves > Passeriformes > Muscicapidae > Tychaedon > Tychaedon coryphoeus. The sequence continues at coordinate 761,362 of WBND01000209.1, forward strand.
TACCACACTATGGAAGGACTCCAAGTCCCAGTTGGTTACGTGCTTATGAATTCAACAGCACAAGCAACTTAGCAAAATAAAAACAGAATTAAAAAAGGGCAAAATGTGATCACAAACCCAAGCTAAAAACAATTTTTTGCTGATCAGAAGTGCATTAATTCAAATGAAAATATATTTTATTACAGGCACTAAACAAAGACTATCAACATCCTGGAGGTTTTTCTGCATTAAAAAACCAAACTGCAAAAGGCATGTATGAGTGAAGAATGCATCTAGTTTATAGCTAGCTCTTAAATTAATAAATCAACTGTCACATAATTGTAACTTCTACCTGAATGACAGCTCCAATTAATTTTGTATTGGTTTCCAGTGCAGAGGTAAGGTCAAGGTATCTTTTGGCTGCATTCCTAAACTTAAACATCAGACAATCTCATCTGTCTGGTTAAAAGTAATCAATACTAGCAATTTATCATAATTTGCTTTGCAGTGCACACTTGTGCTGTTTAATCAAGTGTCTTGCCTGATTTGTCTGCTCACAGTTGCATGAAAAGCATCCACTGAGCATGCCAAATACATTTTTCTTTTCCACACAGCATCACTACAGTGCCTATTGCCCACTGATTCATGCTCCAAGTGAGTTGCAAGATGACTTATGCAGATTGGCAAGGAGTAGAAATGAGACACTGCCACTCTAAAGATCTCATGATAAATGAATCATTCTTGGCAGCAGGTTCTCTGATGAAATAAAAACCACAACACAACAACAACAATCAACTACAAAAAATGACCAAAAGCCCACAAGAAAATAAACAAGCAAACAAAATTCCAATCTCCTCAAACCACAGGAGTTTGATTTGCAGCTTCTTTTTATTAAATATAAATCAATCTTGAATGAGATTTAATGATAGAGTAGCCTAGTTATCTTAAGTCAAATTTATGACCTGTGACCTTTTACAGTCAAACAGCAAATGCATCATTTCTTGTTAGGACATATTCAGTTAATTGAATATAAATTACATATAGTATATAAACTAAGAGAAAAGCAGCTGGCTTAGCTCTTTAATGAAAAGGCAAAATATCCAACACAGGAATTTAACTATCTGTGTCCCACCTCAAAGTCAGAGAGTTAGGTGAGGCACAGCGTGACCTATTTAACCTCATTTCTCCTGAAGCTCCCGAAAGTAGGTCTGTATCAAAGACACCTCAGAGACAGCGAGATGCTGTGCAGTTTGAAGTCTTGCTGGAGGATGATAATTCTCTTGTAAGTCTTTTGGGTCTGGGCTTCTTTGGTGTGGAAACTGAGGCATGGGGAAAAGGAGAAGGGTGGATAATTTGGTATTGCCTTGGTAAGAAGTGTGGACATAGGCAGGATGCACCACTAGATCTAGGAACATGTAAGATGAGGTTATGATAAAGGTACAACAAGGAAGAAAGGCTTCTTGGGTGAAGCAGCTCTCTCCCAACTAACTGAACAGCCATCAGCTCCCAGGAGAACAGTTGTTATCCTTTAGTATGAAAGGCAAGATTGTCTGACCTTTTGTTGTTAGTCTGTTAAAATGATTTGAAGTAATTTTTTTTTCAAGTATCAGTAAGCTTGTGTCCTAAAGGAGTAGCCTACAGTCACTCAGCCAAAACCTGAATAACAGAGGTTTAGTAGGGGAAGCAGAAGTTATTTGTTTAGAGTGCTCATTCTTCAGGACACTGTGATGTGTCTTGGCTCAAAGTTTGCCCATGTACGGAGAGCTGTGCTACACATCCAGGAATTGAAAGCATCTGCAATGGTGGTGGATGCAATATACAAAAACATCTAGTAGTGTGAATTGGTTTCTCCAGTATAGCACTGCTAGTCATGAAATTATAAAATATCCCCAAAAATGGTATTGTGCCTCCATGAGCAGGGATCTCTGCTGTAACTGAAATTGCAGGTGCAGTCCTCAAGCACACTGTGGAAGTGGGCCAAGAGAATCAGAGAGCAAAAATGTTAGCAGAACCCATCAAAATCCAGTTTTTCCAGTATTTTTATCTAAAATTTTACATTTCTCGTATTTGCCACTGCACCTTTCCCTAAGCTGTTTTTCTGGTGGGGTGATTTTTTTTACCTCTCTTGTAGATTCCAGAGAAAGAAAAAGTTTCATTTTCTTTTTATAAGTTCCACATTTTTAGAAAAAGAGGAGTGAAAAAGAGATAAAACTTCAATAAATACCACTCAAGATTATACATTCCTTCTGTGAAGGCATTTTTCCAAGTTTCCTGGTGTTCCCTTGCTTTAGACAAAGATGATTGTCTGTGGCACTGTGCCATCAATGTTTTCAATCTGAAAGCCATCCAAGGTCAATATAGTTCTATTCTGAAAAAAAATATATGTTATATTTCAGCCTCTAAAGCTAATTTACACATTGTTTTTTACCTTCTTTAAATGCTACACTGAAGTCAAAACAAAACATCAGCTAGAGCCCTGGCTGGGAACTAAAAAAATCATCATCAGCACATCACAGTTAAATCTTCTTTCCATTCCTTTGTTTGTCACTTAGATCTGAAACTACTGTAAATCATTCAAGTTCTTTTGCCTACATCTAAAGACTGATTTCAACCAAAAATCTTCCAAAAGTATTATTCTAGTTTTTCATACCTGTGGCCAGCTTTATGTAATATACTTCTGGTTCCAATATTTTGGGGAACTTCATGTTTTAAGTGCCTGAACTGGCCTTGTAGCTACCCATTGTTTTCCACCAAGGCTATGTGATGTCTGAAGTCCAAGAGCAATGTGAGGATATAAAGCCACAGTGATTCCTTAGAAACACTCTGGGAATACAAATTGAGTGAATTCCATGCAAAAATATGAAAGCTCACTACATCTAGAAAGGCTGGAGAGTAGAAAAATCTCCCTAATAAAACACAGATTTTATATTTGTATTAGAGCTTAAAAAATTCTGAGGTTGAGCAGTGAAAAGAAAGCTCAGAATTTCTCAGGAGCCAATGAAAAAATATGTAGGACAGAGTGATATAGCAATGATTTTACAGATTAGGCTTTTATTTCATTTTTAGATTAGCTGAGAAAAAGATGAGCTTTATGAAAAGCAGATAGCATACATGATTTAAAGAAACAGACACTTGCATAAGACAATATTAGAGATTGCTTCTTGGATTATGGTCATTGCCACTGAAGACTCCACAGTAGTAAGGAAATTAAGGCAGGGAACTGCAGGCAAGGAGTTTATTATTTCTGTCCAGATCTGGACAAAATTTGTCTATATCTTTTCTGACAGCTTTAAAGGAAAAAAGGGTTTTTTTCAGAAAACTTTGCAAAATCCTTTTGTCTTTTCCATTTCACTCGTTCAGAGCTGAAGTGTAAAACCAAAGCTTCTAGAGAACTGGAGATTCAATAAAACTATACAAACTCTGTGATCATTTCTGGACATGAGAAATCTGTGGGATGAGGGCCAGCATCCCAGGTCATGCAGAGATAGCACACCAAGTGTCTACCCAAAACAAGCTTTAGATCAGCTGGAGATAGTTCCTGGAACCTGCTGAGATCTGGAGAATATAAAAAGCTACACAGTGGACTGAGGTCCCAAGCACAGCAGTTGAGTCAGCCTCCGTGCAGCAAGGTCTAGTCTATGGTAGACCTTCTAGGGCAAAATTCTTTCTAATTTAGTGCATTTTCTACTCTATCAACTAAAACATGCAGAGGAGACTGACTTCTGTTGTTGTACATCTTGAATGACGGCCAAGCCTCTCACTTCTGCTAGTGATGCTAACTCCCAGCAGCCCACAGCCAAGCAGCTTGTACCAGCAAACATGCAGTAATGGGCAAAGGTTTCCAGGATGTACTAGCAAGGAGCAGTGTCTGTAAAGCAGCTTTTTCTCAGTCCTTTCTATTCTTTGTCTCTCAGCTTAGACCAGAAAGAGCAAATAGTTTCACCACATAAATAAAAAAGGGCAGCATATATCATTTTAGTTTGAAACCCTCACCTACAATTGAAAATGAAGATACAATCTGGAACTGTGTACTTTTTAAAATCTGCACAAAAATGAACATATAAAGCCATTTTCCTTTGTAGTTGATTTTCTCTTTATAGATATAGGACCTCTGTGAAGCCAAGTGAGAGTATTTCCATTTCAGTGGGCTTTAGATTATATCCATAATACATAGAGGGAGCATATGCCCTTTATAAGAGAGGGATAAAAGCAGCATCCACAGAGCAAGATGGCAGGGTATGACTGCAGGAATCTTTGTTCAAGAAAATGCATGATGCATGCTTTTCACTACCACTTCATCATTCTAATAATCAGAACTGCAGATGATATGGAAAACATGTTTCCACTGAGGACATAGCATCATTAAACATAAAATCAGAAGGCAATAGCTTTACAGTAAAATTTTAAAGGGCCTATACTACATGCAGGAAGAGATATATGTTCATTAATTTCTCCTTGTAGATATGTTTCTTCCTCTATGTTTGAACACTGTATCAAAAGATTCAGAAACTGACATTGTGTGTGGTTACTACCGATCAGGAGAAGATGAAATACAGTGGACTTCAGTAATAAATTTTACCAAAGATTTGTACTCATCTGTGTTTATGTCTGAGCCAATACCTGATGAACATTGATTGTATTATTATTTCTAGATATTTGTCTCAATTTCTCTTGAAGCCATGAGAAATAAATTACACCATGTCAGTTTCTGAGTACTTCAGTGCTTTGGAGGTGAAAATCATATTGAAGGAATGTATCATAGAAAATACAGGAGGATATATGGAACCAAATGCAAAAGATTAGTAGACAAAAAGAACATTACCTCAGAAGCCACCTTACCAGTAGATTGAAAAGCTCTACCTACTGCAATACAGATTCAAGTCGAGTAGAATAAATTTTCACTTTTGTTTTGATTATTCCTTCAGTTCATTAGCTGGATGTTTTCCCCATTCACTACAACCCTGTGAACTGTGCCCTTGAGCCAGCTTTCATGCAGCTCACAGTGAACTCACTCAATCTACAGCTGGACAACTTGTCCAGAGGATGCTGTGAGGAATGATGTCCAAATCTCACTAATATCCAGAAAAACTACAAACACTGTCATTTGCTGTCAAGTGGAGTTCTTGTTACCTTTAAGTCTGAAATAATAAACTTGATAAAAGAGAATGAATTAGCTTTTCCATCACCATAACACACCTGCTTGATTTTGGGACACCTTGAAGAAAGGGACAGCCTGTATTTGCCTAGGAAAGGCTTGCATAGCCATAACTTAATATGTCCAAGACACACCTGTGAGGAAAGGCCATCCTGGTGTAGGGAAGAGCTGCCCTGTTGGAACATGGCTAACATAGACCTGGGGTTTGGGGATTTGGCAGCATTCCCATGTACAATGATGTTGCTTCTTCCGGGTACTGCACTATGATGATGCAAGACATTCCTCCTCAGAAGGGAACAGGGCATGAATCTGGTCCTTCTCCTCCATAAAGGTCTCTCCCTTTTAGCACCAAGGATGAAATTCTCTTAGGACATGTATGTTTGCATAAATGATCTTTGTAATGATTAAATATCATTTATAGATCATTGTCTCTGCCATGCCTTCAGGACATCTATTTGCAAAACAGATAAGCTCTCATATACAGGAAATTACACGTGTTAACTATATAATAATAATTAATATTTAAGTTATATACTGCATAAATATAATGTATATTTATATATATATTAATATAATAGTTATTGTATTAACTAGTATAAGTTAAATAGCTTCTGTATCTGGTAACTGCATGTGTTTTCCAACTTACTTTTTTTTCCTCTTGAAAGTTCCTTATACTCCTTGTTAAATTTACTGAATGCACTAATTGTTTCTTTAACTAAGAAGTTCCTATACTAAGTGTCAGATCCAAGATTCATTCTTTCTTATTCCCCTTTGTTTTTGCATTCCAACAATAGACCTAGTGGTGACCTCAAATATCCTGGTTGGATTTCTCTTTGAAGTCCAGGTCTTTTTGCTTTGTACTCTTAGGCAAGCGCATAACCTAATCTGTACTTCTATCTCCTCACATACATAGTTGTTTGCAGGAAAGAACCTCAGATTTTCTGGCTTTTTGCCATTTTTATTTTCACTTTTAGTTACTGTCTTTCACTGCAAAATAAACACTGTCATGACAAAAATGCAACACTTTGCATTGACTGCTTTCCTGAATGCTCTCAGCTATACATCAGCCCCAAATGTGAAAGTGCTCTCAATGACTCTTTGGCAGCAGCTAAAACCTGCCAAAAGCCAAACTGATGTAATAGGTGAGAACTTCAGGGAGAAGTGGCAGGGTCTGCATTAAGAACTGGGACTTGTGTAAAACAGGGGGTTTGAACTATTTCAGGATCAGCACTGAGCTGTGAAATTCCCAGATATTTGCCAAGAAAAAGAGAATGCAAAACTGAAAGAAAATAAAACCCCAATCCATCCTAAACTAAGGTATATTCTTAAAGAAGAGAAATGGCAACAACTATTATTTCAGATTTCTTCCTTGCCTATTAAGATATTACCTGGAAGCTCTCTTAAAACTCAGTAAGGCAAATGTCTTGGAAATAAGGAGTGAAAAAAAGTGTTCCTTATAGAATCATCAAATAATAAAATTGCTAAGGTTGAAAAAGACTTAGGATCACCTTTCAAATTGCCAGCATATTACTACCACCATGCTCACCATTAAACAACGTCCCTGGGTGCCATATCCACATATTGTTTTAAGATTTCAAGGGATGGTGACTCCATCACTGCCCTGCGCAGTCTGTTCTAATGCTTTATAACAAAAAACTTTTGTTATGTCTAATGTTATATCCAATCTAAACCTCCCTTGGCACAGTTTGAGGCCGTTTGCTGTTGTCCTATCGCTTGTTACCTGGGAGAGCAGACCAACCTCCACCTCCGTACAACCTCCATTCAGGCAGCTGTTGAGTGGTAAGGTGCACCCTGAGCCTCCTTTTGTCCTGGCTGAGCACCCCCAGCTCCCTCAGCCACCCCCCATCAGACTTGTGCTCCAGACCCTTCCACAGGTTTCTTGCCCTGGAAACACTCCAGCAGCTCAATTGTAATGAGGGACCCAAAACTGAACACAGAATGCATGGTGCCAAGGACCCAAAACTGAGCACAGAACTCATGGTGCCAAGTACATGGAGGTGAACATTGCCCTGGTCCAAGTAGCCACAGTATTGCTGATACAGGCCAGAATGCCGCTGGCTTTTTTGGATACCTGGGCACATGATGGCTTAAGTTCTACTCTTGACCAGCATCCCCAAGTCCTTTTCTGCTGAGCAGCTTTCCAGCCCCTCTGCCCCCAGCCTTTAGCACTGCCTGGGGTTGTTTTGACCCAACAGCAGGACCTGGCACTTCACCTTGTTGATCTTCATACAACTGGCTTTTGTTCACCATTTTCTTTCACATTTCTTAGCACAGAGCAGCTCATAATGAACAATTAATTCTCTGAACTCAGCGTGAAAAAAATGTTAAGAATAGCTACAGGAGATGGACAAAGAAATGAAGTATTTGCTACCGTGCAATGTATTTCATAAGGAAATGTGACTTGTGCAATTGCACTGTCTAGTCTCCTCTCTAGAATTACTCGTTTGAACAAACCAGTGCCCCTGTCCATGGCAGGGACTTTGGAACTAGGTGATTTTTAAGGTTCTTTCCAACCCAAACCATTCAATGAATCTCTGAAATTGCAGAGTTCATACATTTTTAGTCTGGGGGGAAAGTGCAGCTGAAAAGAAAGATACAAGATCATTTATCTCTATTTTTATTCCTCTCCAAATGTCTGCAATAATGAAAAAGTTGAAGAATGAGCTCAATGCTTAGATTTTTTTTTTGTCTCCTATCAAACCACTCAATACAGTTGTATAATCTGACCTATCAACATACACATTTCTCACAGCCTTTTGTAGCATTTGCTGTGCCACTGCACAAGGGACATTGCTCAGGTTCAGAGGTATTGAGTATCTGGTAAAATAAAAGAGAAAAAAGGTGCTGGGAAAGCTGGAGACATTGTAGTCATGATAGGAAAATCAACTAAGCTGTGACATGATTCTACCTGAAATCATCTTTTGTTAGTTCTGCTACTTGTGTACTTTTTGAAATTCTAACTAGTGTTGGCATGAGATTTTCAAATCAATCCTTACATTAAAGAAATAGGAAAAATCCAAAGAAACAAGGAAACAATACCCTGTAATTAAGACGAAAGAGGGGAAATCAAGGGACTCGAATTCTTACTTAGATTTTATCTCTGCCTGCTTTGGGCAAATTATGTACTGTCTTTTGAAGACACTGAGCAACTTTGATAAGGAAACACCATTGTATTAGTATCCCACATCATTTTCCACTGGGATATTTAGGAAATTGCTGACAATACAGGCAAATGCTGTAATATTGCATTTTTTAAGGGCCAATTGCATGTTGCGACCTTTACTGTGGGCTTTTTCAGAGCAAAGCTACAAGTTATTCATCTGTTGATATTTTTAAACAAGTTTTGTGTTGTGGAGACTGCTCTGCAGGAAACATGATTTATTCTGTGGCTGCATGAATTCTGCTCTGTTGGATACACATTGTGATGGGAGGGACCTACAGTGCTTGCTGCAACACAGACTCATTTATTCTTCACAACAATGTTGCTGTACTAATGATTTTTATATGAAATTTAGGAAATATATGAGAGAAATTTTTAGTCAATGTGGAGAAAGCTGCTAGAAAATGCTAATCCTGATATGCTTCTGAGGTTGCTCTTAGGGAATCAGAAAATATATTTGTGAGACATAGGATCTTGAATGTTTATGGCTATGAGCATGAATACTGTCCAAATTAACTAACTGTACAGAGAAGTGAAACAAATTTGCCATGACAGGCTAAAAGATAATAATTTGTTTACAGAAATTTGGAAGTTTACATTGAATGAATTGCCAGAAGAATAAGAAATAAATCAGACAGGAATTATTATGGTATGGTGCATGTCTCCTGTAGGGCTTAAGCACCATCATCAGGAAAAATGCTGTCTTTAGGGTTTGTGAGAATTTGGGCAAAAACATCTGCAGATAGGTTTTATGCCACAGTCAGCATGCCTAGCAGCCAGGCATGGCTTTATAAAAAAAACAGCTTTATAACTGGAAGGCTTCTCAGTTTGTCCCCAGACACTGACATGGTAACAAAAGCCTGGACAAATGTATTTGCCAGTGGCACTAATTTTAATTAATTTTCATAACTTTTCCTGAGGTTGTAAGTTCTTGTAGCTATTGCAGATAACTTTTGGTCTGATTTTCTGTTAACTGGTTTGATATCACTGAAATTTTATGCCACATATTGTGACTCTGATTGTCAGAAGTATTAAGGTCTGATAAGAGATCACTGTGCTTTTTTTTTTTTTTTGGGGGG
>WBND01000209.1:790812-804872 GCA_013398595.1 Tychaedon coryphoeus
TCTCTCTCTTTCTCTCTTTCTCTTTCTTTCTTTCTTTCTTTCTTTCTTTCTTTCTTTCTTTCTTTCTTTCTCTCTCTCTGTTTCTCTCTCTTCTTTCTTCCTTTCTCTTTCTTTCAACTCATGTCCATACACTTTGATTTAGTAGCTCCGAAGAAATTTGTAATGAAATTTTTGCATTTTGAAGAATGTTATAATCATTTTAGGGATGTTTGTTCTAAGAAGATAAAAGAACCCCAAGAAAATCTTTCAAAATGTAACATTTTGGGGAAAAACTCAGAAAGGTCATATCTTTTAGAATGGCTGGAATTGAGTGGAGAGGTTAAATGAGAAGACATTTGTGGTTTTGCCTATGCTTAATGCTGACAGATGTTTTGAACAGATGAGGATGAGAAAAGAAGATGTAAAATTTAATCCTTCAGCCAAAGAAATTTAGAATTTAGAAACAGGGAGTGGAACACTCAGTTTTCTTTCAGCTGTTATCACTGGATATAATCCTGTTGTAATCAAACGTGTAGAGTGATGTCATCTCTGGCTTGCGTTTTCCCAGGAAGCTGTGACTCAAAATGGCTGAAAGTATATTTGTCCCTGCCATTTTGTAACTAGGTTTGTAATTACACTTGCAAAAATGAACTTTGGTACTGACTGGATATTGAGTTTGAATACAGCACACGAACTGCAGTGTGCAGCACATCACACAGAAGCGAAGCATAGAGTATCTCACACATGCTCCACTGGCTCTCAATTAAAAAGATTCAAACCCAATTCAGTGTGGCTGTTTTAATCTCCAAGGCTGAGGTACCAAGAATTCACTCCTTCTATTGTGAGCCATCTAGACAGATGGAAGACAGGGCACAACTCTGAATCGGAAATGGCTTAGTGGTGGAATACAGTGTGCAACTCCTTATCACAGGAAAACAGAGTCAGCCTGGCAACCTTTGGAGCAGAACACTCCTCCTCTTCCACTTGAGCAAATTATGCCACAGTAGTGAAGACTAGCTGTGTTGCAAGGGAAGAGGTATAATGGAGAGTGAGAGGAAAAGCAACTGGAAAAGAATGACTGAATTGAATAAGAGCACAATACGGTTCCTTTTTGGTAGAGTGTGTGCAATTCTTTGTTTTGTTTTGGTAGTTTAGTAATGTGGTAATGAAGGAGATCTTAAAGAAACTAAGGTAATCTGAACACCATAATTCATAGCCAGGGAAAAAAACATCTCACATGAGTATAGATTTCGTCTTTCTTATTTTTCTAAGGTAAAAAAAAGTTCAGTGCTTCACAGATTCTACCAAATTTTTGCACTGGAGATTACAAAATTTCATATTCCTATTATCTAGAGAAATTTCACAGGATAGATTTATGATTGCCCAAATAAATAAATTAAATTATCTTTCTGTGAATCTTAAGATATTATTGAAACAAAGTAGCAAACAGTAGCAACATATTGAATATAATCATACTTCTAAATTATATCTTGAATTATTGATGGACTATTCACCCACAGAGAATATCTTTAATAACCCATTCCTAGCATCTCCTCTTACAACTTTATACAGCCTACCAATGTATTAACAGAAGTGCAGATGAAACTATAAATTCAATCTTTTTACCAATCTATCTTTCCTTAAAATCCATCAGATCATTTTACCATGTACAAAGCTAAACCTAAATGTTATTCAACATAAATTTTACCAAGCTACAGCATATAGGAGAGTTTATTAGGCCATCTTCATCTTTGGAAAAATTGATTTTAAACAATCTATATAAATTAAGAAAAAAAATCAGTTTTGGTTTTGACTACAAGAAAAATAAGATTAGTTAAATGAACATAACACTAACCAACTGTGCTGATTATGTTCCTTTCATCTAAAAAATAAACCTTAAAATTAATAAGAAAGGTACCTCTTTCTTGCTGTTTTTTGTTTTGCTATGCCACCAAGGAACTAAATTTTCTTAAATTTTATTGCCATATAAACAAAATAGAATCAAAATAGCTGCTTCATTAACATCTACTGATCAGATCCTGATCCAAGCTTGCAGGGTTTCCAGTTGGGAAAAACAAAAGAAAATCAACCATAATCTAAGAAAAAAAAAGAAAAACAAACCATGTGACATTCAGGTGTCAAAACCTGCTTTTTGCTAAAGAAATTAACAAGATGACTCTGGAGTCAGTGAAGAAAAATAAATATGATCTCACTTTAAAGTACTTTGCAAATAACTTGCAGACACCAAAGTACTCCAATTAATATAGAACTCTGAAGATGTTTGTGAAGACTGTGCTTTCATATCTCTGCAAATCTCTGTACAGTTTTGCATACACATACATGCATACATATATATGTGTATGGCTTACTTAATATATTTACCTGTTGTTGAAAGCTTGTCTTCATTTATATACATGATATTTGCTAATTCAGTATGTTAACACAGTAGTGGAATCAATATTCTGCATTCTAATTTGGATAGCAGTAGTGTATCTGTGGCCTTTTGGTCACTCCACAGGAGCCTGATCAGTTTTAATTTCCTATATTCTCTGATGGGCTTGAAGTGAAATGGGTGAGATTCAGGACAATTCAGTCAGAAGTTGCTGGGCTTTTGAGGGCCACAGTGTATTAGAGAATAAGTAAAGATTATGGGGATTGTCTGCCCTTTAGGAAAAGCCACAATTTCTTGTGGCTAATACCAAAATGAAGTGAAACATCAAACTTGTATGACAATATTCAACTTTTTGGTCTGTTTGATGAAAAATGGACTAAAATATATTTCCAAAGACAAAATGGCTTACAGAAAGAAATTAGCTTTCCTAGCTTCTCTGAATTCAAGAAGTTTACTGCCAGTGTCTCCAGCACTAAACTATACGCTGGTGTTCTAGTCAGTGGGGGAGGCAGACAAAGTACATAGATTAAAGATTCCTGCACAAATAGCAAAACCCATTATTGTCCCAAAGCTCATCTTCTGTATATGCTGTGTTGTTAGGCACAAGACTAAACCCTTGTTTCTCCTCCAGCTGTAGATTTCCCCCTTGGATCTGTTATCCACAGTGTCAGAAAAAGCATCCTGCATCTCAAAAAGTGTAAGACAGAAAAGCTGACTAATGTAACATAAATCTCTGTAAAATACTTCACTCATGTAAGTGCATGCACAAACATACACTGAGGGTTTGACCAAACTGTGTGTAATACATTGCTTCAAGACCAAACAGATGTCTGTACAATATCTCTTCTTTCCTGATCCTCAGGGCTGCCTGAGCACTGCATAATTCCTTCTGAAGTTTAAGTCCCTTTCTTACAGTCAGGATCTCAGTAGCTGTTCTACTTGCTGGTAAGAATCCATATAAACAGATAGAGATGGTGCTGATAGTACGGGAAAATACTCAAGTGACTTCTTTTAGCAGTTTCAAGTCGTCTTAAGTGTGATACAATTTAATCTGGTGTTATTATAAGAACTGATGTAACCTAGCACCAATTTTGGCTTGTTCTGTAGCACAGAGATAGGAACTAATTATTCCTACAATTTTATTAGTGTTAGTACAGTAAAGCTAGCATTTATCTCAGTCTCCCAGATAAGTGCAAAAATTGTCATTTCTCATTTTGAGAGTGAAGCAAAAAAGTGGAACAAACAAATTACAGCTTGAAACAGATAAATGACAATTGCTCTTGGTGTAAAGAAAATAAACCAGTAAACCAATAGTATACTGTGAGCTGTCAAACTCTCACAAAAATTTCCAAAGAAGGGTGTCTTGAAGTTAAATTTCTTAAGTGACCTTCTACAGTAATGTTCTATGCAACATAAATTAGAAGAAATCACTTGGATATAAAGAGGAATGATGTCATATATTGCAACTAGAAAAAAATATTTATAAAGAAAGTAATTTTGAAAAATGTCTTCTGCATGTTTTCTTACAAATAATGTAGAAAGTTTGTATCATGAAGAAAAATAAAGACTTACACTCTTTAGTTACAGTTTTCAGAGCTATGACCTCTGTCAAACTCTACATTTTAAAATAATAAATTGATTTTCATTTGGAAATGAACGGTGTTCATTCACCTGCATTTAAGCAGCATGACAAAATCAGAAAATTCAGAAGGTTCACCTGGGTTTTAAAACAAATAGTCTGTTTTATAGCTTTTGAGGCTATCCACAGAAATTTATTCCCATAACTGCCATAATTTAACACATATTTATATAATGTTGGAGTGGGAGTGTTTTCCAAGTTATTCACTACTGTACTAATTTTTCTGACTCTCATTGCATTTTCCTCATATATTTTTAAAAGTTAAAATCTTGACAGCAGAATTGAACAAAAAGAAAGGGCTTCAGAATCCTGGACTGCAGAAAAAAGAATTCAAATAACCAGACATTTATTACTGACTGCTGAAATCAAGCGAATCAGGCCATATTCAAATACATACAGGTTAGATCCAACCTAAGCTATTATTCTGGTAAGGAGTGTGAAGGGAAAATAATTCTTTTACAAATGCCTTTTTTTGGTGTTCTTGGCTTCTCTACTAGTAAGAGGCTGATTTATGTTGGGATTGTAAATATCATATCAGAGACCTTTAAAAGAAGGTCCATTCCTATGCATCTGCATAATTACTGCTCCAGGCATAGAAAAATAATCCCAAATGCTCCACGCAATTCCAAATCAGAGACAATAACTCAATCTTATTTATAGAATAAATAACAGGTGTCATCAGGGTTGGAAGCTAATAAAACAGAGAAGTTAAAAAAAACACGGTGCAATTCTTTTTGTTTGTATCAAATTAGTTGACTTGCTACCTTTAGCTATCTCACCTTAAAATTTGATGAGATACAAAGATAAGGCAGTCTTTGCTTTGATGTTGCTAGTCCAGATCAGTTTTTATTTTCCACACAGATTTTATTTTAGTGAGTAAAAATTGCTTTTGTCTCCAAAAATATTCTGCAGCGTGATGTGTGATTCAAGCCAAAAACAACTCTCCCCCAAAAGACACCCATCTAGTTTGAAGATGGAGAAAGGTACAGGCTACACTACAAGAGGTTGTTACTGCTGATGCTGTGGCTATTTCTCTGCGTGGACAGCTATGAACCTATGAAAGCAGCTGCTGGATGCCCTGTTTTCATGCAAATATCCCCAGCGACAATGGCTTGTGCAGCAGATCCTTGGCCAGTGTGCAAATCCTCCTGCTCTTCTGTCATGCTGACATCTGAGGCACCCAGCAGAGAAAAAGAGAATGTGGCTTGTAAACAAATTACTTCTTCACTTTTTATTTGGAGAAAAAGAAAAGGCAATGTATGTGGGAGAGAAATATTGGGTAGTATTTTGTCTGTGACTCTCATGCAAGGCTTGGCAGATGCTGAGTGAGATATGGAGCAAGCGCTCGTTTCCTCCCCTACAGTTACTTGCCTCATGCTGGTTTTACTTTTCTATAAATACAACACTGAGGCAGGAGGGGAACAGGGTATTGAATACAACTTGTATCCTGACGTGTCAAGAGAGTAGTGTTACCTTTTCCTTGGGAATGGTCCCGGTTAAGAATGAAGAGACATAATGACTGGTGCTCAGTGCTCTGGTTGGAAGGTGTTCCATGGTGCTCTCCTTGCCAGGGATGGCAGTGGCAGCTCAGAGGTTAGTTGGGGGCACTTAAACTTCATCAAGCTGGGCACATGTGGAGAGCTAGCACTAGCCAACTACTACTTCTAACATCAGCCTGAACACACAAAAATACCCCTCATAAGCCTGAGCAGATTGTCTGTACAGAAACAGGCCGTGGGTAGGCACAAGCACCTTCAATCAACCCTTTCTGTTCAGGAGCCTCATTCAGTTCCCAACAGGCACATCCAAATGCTGTTCTTTCACACATCTCTGCTCTTAAATTGTTGATTTTTTCAGGCTGAGACTTATACTCTCATTTCAGAGCTATGTCAGCCCTTGTGTGCTGTCCGTAAGGTAGCTTTGAAACATATATGTGCCTTGTTTACACGCACTTAATCTCCAAAAAATAAAAATATTCTTTACAAAGTTCCCAAACTGTCTATGAGAGCAGTACACGCATTTTAAGCACTACTAATGCTCACATGGACATGAGCCAAGCCCATGTGCAAAAATGTATCTCAAAAGATAAAAATCATGCAAACATTGATTTTTGGATGGGAGGTTCCTCCTGCCTTGGCCTTGCATGTGATGGCTCCACTTTTATGAAAATTCAAAAACACTATGAAACAACACCCAGTATGAGATATTTGCTGACACTGAGGCAGGAAGAACTCTGTCCTTGTAGTCAAAGAAACTTACTAACTTCAAACATCCATTTATCATGCCATTAACTTTGTACCCAATTTCATAAAGAGCAAAGCAGCCTTTTGAGGGGAACTCACCACTGAGTTAAAGCTCAAATGGTTGTCCATTGTTCCTTTGCCACAGTACACAGGTTGCTGGTGACATTCAGCTAATGAATTTTCTTGATGATTAACTACCTGTTCTATGGGATCATTGCAATAGAAACATTAGCTCTAGTTACAAGAGGTGGATATGTCATTACTACAAGAGAGCTGGGTTGGATTTTTTTCCTCTTCCTCCTCCTTTTCCTTTTACAAAGTCTGAACAAAACTTAGGAAAGTATCATCAAAATTCAACATGCTGAAAAGAAAATGCTACTCTATTGAGCAATAAAATGTATTTTTTCATTAACTGTTTAATTAAAAGAAAAGTAAAATGCAGATGGGGATATAAAGCTCCTATTTGGAATTTTATATTTATGTTTATTATAATCATAATTATACAGAGCATGATCCAAAAGTAAGTGGAAAAAAGTAAAAGGCCATGGAGACACTGTAGCTGTATTTCTCTGAGAAGACCTTATAATTAACTGTAGATATTCTCTTTCTTTTCTGTTGCCCATTTTCATTGCAGTTCACATTCTGAAAGTGCTCTGCTGTTGCTTAAACTGCACTGACATCTTGTGGCGCTGAAATAGAAGAATCCTAAAAATGAAATTTTAGATCTTCATAAAATATGAGTTACATTGTTTACCTTCAAATGCTGCTGTCTTTAACTCCAAACTTAGTTTGCATTTACTTGCTTCAATCAGATCTGGGGTCAATATGCCACAATCTACCTAAAATTTTTAGATGTCATGACAAAATTATAGAATGGTTTGGTTTGAAAGTGGCCTTAAAGATCATCTAGAATAACAGTTTTTCTTGTAAAACTGAGTGTGTGTGGAGTCTGTTGACTGAAAATCCCATGTCTGTGAGCATATACACTCAGACCCTCTCTCAAACACATGCACCAAGAGACAAACCATTAATCTCTGAGCTGGTGTTTTATCACCTTGGCAACAGCAAAGTGTTCAGAGAAACTTCAGATCTTTTTATCCCTGAGAATAAAGACAAGATACAGGCAATCATCAGCTGAATAAAAATCTCCTAGTGGAAGTCCATGTACAGTATAGATAATTCAGAAGTGAATTAGCCTCCAGTTAATTCCAAAGGAATATTTTTTTCATCTTATCAGAAGGTGAAGAAATAACTTGTGATGCTCCACTGGAAGCAAAGTAAAAAGCAAACTACTACTATGTATAAAGAAGGTTTCATGGGGAGGGAGCCACAGCCTTTTTTTTGTCTGTCATTGTATAATTCTCCCATTGAATGCTCTTAAATCCTGTGAGTATTATCAGTGGTTTTATGATCATATCAAAAGAAACCACATGTCCCTAGGAAAACACAAGAAAATAGGTGCACACTTAAATTCTCAAGATGAAGCAGTCTCCATCACATTCCTTTTTGCATTATTCATTGCTGCTGCAGTATCTGAAAATGCTCTGTAATATTGCATTAGGTGCACAAGACCCTCTAGAGAGAGAGAAATATTATTATACTCCTTTTACAAATGGAAAATTGAATCAGAGGGAGAGGAAGTTGGTTGTCCAAATGGAGGAAAAGCATGTGAAGTGAGGAATTTATGAGAAAGCATCAAATGAAAGTAAAGCAGCCAGTCTCTGAATTAAAACACATTTTTGTCCAGTTCATTTGTTTTGTCCCCTTGTTTCTACATGTAAATTGTCTAATATTTGTGATCAGAGAATGGCAAAACCACAGAAAGGTTTGGGTTGGAAGGAGTTTTAAATATATGACAGTCCCAATCCACCTGACATGGGCAAGGATTCCTTTCACTAGTTCAGGTTGCTCAAAGAGCTGTCCAACCCAGCCTTAAACACTTCCAGGAATGAGGAGTTGTACAAGTACCATGTTCTATGGTGTTTGCACAGATGCTGCAAAATGGAATCCAAAGGAATTCCTGCTGGGAGACTAAGGAGGGGGGGAAAAAAGGGAATACAGACAGATCAAAGTAAAACAAAATATTCAAATTCCTGAAAACATTTGGCTTTAGGAAAAAAAATTTAAGCACATTTTCTGACTTTTACTTACAGTTCTGCATCAACTCTATTTGAACTTTTGTGTAAGGTTTCTATAAGTGTTTCAGAAAACCTGCTTTACTTCCGTGTGTGCTTGCAGAAAGGCAGTAAAAATGACTAATGGATTTTATCAAAACAGGCAACTTATTTGTGATTATTTGTGCACAGGATCTTTTCCTAATCTTAATATACAGTATACCTATAATGCCATTGAAAGTAAGTCTAGAGTAATCCAGTAAGTTTCCTGATTTTTCTTAGGCTATGTTTTTAGGTTTAACTGTTGTTTTTGCTTCCATACTGCAGGTAGAGCTGGCATTAAAAACATGCCTGAGGGACAACTTGATGGAACGTGTGGTACTACATGCAGGATGAGTAAAATACAGCTCACCCAAGCAGTTGATAAAATGCATTTCTTATTGCATAGAATATAGAATAATTGGAATATGTCTCATAAATAAGACCTTGTTTTAAATAAAAATCCTCTGGGTAACACAGGTTTCCTTTCCCTAGAACTAAATAAGCACAATTATATAAAGATCCTGGGCAATATTGCAGCAATTAAATAACCAATGAATAATCTTCATATATTGGTGTGTTGATTTCCAGAAATCTGACACTCCAAGAAACTTCTCACAAGAGTTTATTATATTACTTCTTTATTTCTCCTCTAGTATTTTCATTCTTTTCTGCCACTAAATGTTGTTTATTTTGCCCTACAATTTCTTGCTTACCATGTCTTCTACTTAAAAACCTAATCATTAGGAACAATGAGATAAGGCTGCACTATATATTCTGCTTCAGCAAATCTACCCGTGAAAAAATTCAAATTTAAGTCAATAAAGGAAAAACTTTGCTACATACAGTAGAGCTTTGACCACAACCCATATGACCTTAACAAATGCAAAGTCCTGCATGTGGGAGAGTTGAGTCTTGGGACATGAGCCAGCAAAGAGCAGCACCAGATCCAGAAGATCCAAGGAAGCAATTATTCCCCTATAATTTGTACTTGCGACACTGCATCCACTTTTTGGCACAGGTTCATTTTTTCACTAATGACATATTTTCATATATGACATGTTTCAATATTTATCCCAAGGCCTTGTAAAAAATCAGAGAAAATTCATTCATTTTGGACCTCAGGTGTTACTCTTCCTGCAGAAATACTGATACAATCAGGCTACAAAAGTAGGGGTGGTAAACTAACTACAAAGATATTTATGCAGAAGAATTTTCAAGGGACAGAGATTTATTTAGAGATTTCTAACTGAAAAGATCCTTTTTGCAAGAAAACATGGCAAATACCCAGGAGGAAACTTGATTTTGCATTGCAAAGCAGCCCTAACCAACCTACTTAAGTTCATATCGGGTCTTGAAAACCTGTATTTTTCAACTTGTTTGATGTGGGTTCTTGGGAAAAAATGAAAATCTGTGTTGAGGGGAAGCCTCATCTATTTCAGACTTCTACTGGGATCTGAAACCGGTGGGGCATTTTTTAATCCTTCTTTTTTTCACGCTGAGTAAACTTTTAACATATTTCTGAGTTTCATGACAAATACTTTTAGAGTGTACTTATTTCCCGTCACATTGAGTAATTATTAGAGGTACCACTGCTCTGCACAGACTGACTTTGCTTTTGTGCTAATTCAACATCAACCTGTATTTGCACCACTGCCACTCAACAGCAAGCCGGCTCCTCAGAGTGACTTAAAGAGCCTTTGGCTCAGCAAGCCTGGGCATCCACTGTAATAGGACATTCCATTTCAAAGGAAGATACTAAATCAGGTTTTTAAACACAAATTATGATGTGATGTGATGTGATGTGATAGTCGACACACACCTTTGCTCTATTTTAACAATGTTAGGAGCATGAATGTTTCTGTTTGCTATTACTACAGAGCTTTAAGTGCTGTTGTAAGGATGTTTTTTAAGAAATGTAAATAAAATCTATGCAAGGTCATGACAAACTAAGAGGACAGAGATTATGCTCTAAATTTACTCCAGTTAATACAATACAGCATTTCAGGTTTACAGTTAAAATAGCAGGAGAAACTAACTTGTTTATACGAAAACTTTTTTTGGGGGGAGTACAAATATAAGCGGTTTTTAGAAGCATAGTTTTAATGTTTTTCACACTTTTCCCCCCAACACTGAATTTTATTTTCATTTCCCTCAGTCAAAAACTGAATTATTTCAGAATGAAGGCCACAGGCACTGGACTTTGTGTTTTAGTCAGTGCCTCAAAAATAAAGATTGTGATAGACTGAGGAAACATTTTAAACAGTTACAGCAATGTGACCATGGAGATACTATTTAGAAAAAAACTTTCTGAAAAGTTTTCATTTTACCGCTTTGCTACAGTCCAGCTTGGTGCACTACTCCCAGTTGGTTCTATAGAAGTCTCCTTTAGCACATCTGAATAAACCATTCAGGGGTTTTATGACTAAGATAATTTATTCCAACAATGAAAATAAAAGTTAAGAAGAGAGTGATTCAAAAATAGAAAAGGGTTGCAAGAAAAAAATACAAAAAATTGTAAATGTTTAATGTACTGATTCTCAAGATTTATCTTATCGCAATGGATGCATCACATGCATCAGATGCGAAGACAACTTCTTAGTAGTTGGATGAAATTTGGTTTAAGTAAACTGGTTTTGCAGCCATGCTTTTTTTTTTTCTAGTGTGATGTCTTAGGGACAAAAAATGTAATTTCATCTTGTTTGTCCATAAAAGAAAATGTTTTCCTTTGACAGTCATGCTTCATGTTAAAGTGTTCTGTATTAGAAAATGTTTTTAAGCAGCAGTCTAGAAAACCAGAACTTTTACTGAGACTACATTGCATCATTTTTTTGTTTAGGTCATCTTATATTTTACAAATATAAACTGTAGTGGATTGGGAGGTTGCTTTGAGACTGGCAGATAGTACGGAAACTTTTGGGTTCTGAGGATTTTGGAGTGGGTGTTTTTGTTTTGTTGGTTTTGTTCTGTTTTGGATTTGTTTTGGCGGGGCGGAGGGATTTTTTGTTTGTTTGGTTGGTTGGTTGGTTGGTTTGGTTTGGTTCTTTTGGTGGGTTCTGGTTATTGGTAGGGGGTTTTTTTTAGATATTAGAGCAGTTTCTCAAAATATTAGTCTGCAAGAGTCAGCCAAGCAGTTTCACACAGGTAATGGGAATAAGCACCAGCCAAGCAAGAATCCAATTTGTAAAAGCATTCACTTTATCATACCACCCTAGAAAGATGCTCTATGTAGTTACTACATGAACCATTCATAATAAATGACCTCAAGGGAAAAGTGATTAATCATATTTCAGTTGTTAGTTTAGCAAGGTGAAACACATTCCAATGGAAGAAGATTGCCTTACTGATATATATTCAGAGGCCCAATAAATGGGCACAAAATCTAGTGGTATGACATTTATTTCAAGAAACTTCTTTGGTAAAGAAAGGTTGGGGAGACTTTTTAAAACAGTCAAACACACATTGGAAAAGAGTGATCTCTTCTGGCACATACATGGACTGGTCATATGGTTGATATATGAACAACATTAAACAAATGGCACACCAAACACTTACTTTTTTGCTCTGTTTCACAAAGGAGAAAACAATTGACACACAAGATATGCTATGACGTATTGTAACAGAGTGTTGGAGCTGAAATATTACACACTACTGCTTTCTTGAAATGGGGTGCTCCAACACAGCCTTGGTCTCAAAGATCTCTCACTAAAGTTTCTTAGACTTCTGTTTGTTTCTATCTTCTTACAGAAATGTAGTGGTCAAAGTCAACTCCAATTTCAGCAGATACTGCAAAGAGCATTAGTCTTTCCCAGCAGCCTTTTGCAATGGTTCATCGCCATTCATCTTGTGCAATGCAAGCACAACATGAAGCACAAATCTACTTGTGTATTTCGTTTTAACTAATTAGTGAGATGTAATATCTGCAATGTCTGCGACCAGGCCCTGTATTACATGTAGCCACTGGAACTGTTCAAAATAAGATCTGAGCACCATGACATGTTCTATCAGCTTCACTGGACACTGGATTTCCACCTTGTATTTCTGGCAATATCATATAACTTGGTTTTTTTTATAGAGAGGAAATGGTTAAGAGGAAAGGGTATTGATTTTGTTTCTAATCTAGCATAAGCACAATCAACGACTAAGTAATACTCATAGGTACTAATACTCCATGATAATTTAAGTTTTATGGCAAATGTGTTTAATCTTCTGTTAAGATGAGTGCCTGACAAAGTTTCCATGGGCTTCTATGAGAAAACACATTCTGATTTTCTCTTGCAAGGGCTATAGAGTAGCATTAAAGGTGTTGACTGAAGTAGATAACATACACTCAATTATCAGAGCCAGTTATCATAAAGATTTTTAAAATTGTCCCACTAACATTTCTTAGCAATGTCAAATTGTTCTTCCAGTTTCTTTAAAAAATGAACAATTTATTCTTTTTTACCAAAAAGAAAGTATCACAATCCTCCTGGTCTTTGTTTCCTTACAATCAGTCATTTCTGTCTGTGAATCTCTGCCCTCAAATCCTCTACATTGTGATATAGTATTTTGCTATTGTCTATTGAATAACTCCTTCTACCTTCCCAAATTAATGGAACATAATATGATTCTTATTCATAGCTTATGCTTGTCTTGTTGCACTACAGCATTATTGTTATTATTAATGCCTTCATCATGTAACAGTAATATGTGATAAATCAGTCCTCTGCTACCAGTCTGGAATTCTTATTTGCTAAAGTGCTGCCTTTTACCTCTGATAAAAATCTTATATTAAATTTTCTTCCAGTAAGATCCTTAAAATCATTAATTTTACTGAGGACCAATGGAGAGATTTTTCTGTTTTAATCCTTTTATCTGTAAGCAGGCAGCTTTTTTTATTTTCAATATGGGTCTGTTTAAAGTGTTACAAATACACAGGATAAGAACTGACTAGGTTATTATTTTTTCCCTTCTTCATTAACGTACCTCTGAATACACAGAGATTATTTTATTTTTTAACTTTGTGATTTGAGTGAAAGGGATAGACTGGTTTTGCACAAAGACAATACCAAGGGGACTTTGAGATACTACCTCCATGATCTTAGTCAAATTAATTATTGTCACTCTAGGAAAGTGGTGGGGTTTTTTGTCCCCAGCTGAAAATGAAGACAAATATGGGCATTCCACCCCTAACCTCCCAAATTTTGTCTGATTTTCCTATTTAGACAAAGAGGTCTTTGTCACCAGGAGGCCATTATTACATATAAGTATTTTAGGCTTTTTATCTCTACAGAGACTCTTACTGATTGTCTAGATATAAATATATGGTATTAAGAATACAAAAATCATAGAGAAAATGCTTCAACACTTAAAATGCAGCATGTGAGAGAGAAATTGATATAGTTTTATTCTTACTGGTCTAGTATCTGTACAAATTCTTGATTAAAACCAATTAATGCAAATTACAATCTTGGTTGCTTTTCATACCATCCTACCAAAGTCATCATAGCTAAAGAATAAACTTAAATAATTGTACAAATTATACATATTGAATGTTACTGGAAATAGGCAAAAGTGCATCAAAACAGACATTAAAAAATCAAGTTCAAACTTCTTATCTTTTCTTTCAAGCTTAGTAGCTTATTCAACTCACTATAGAGAAGGTTCCAGGG
>WBND01000209.1:805717-819500 GCA_013398595.1 Tychaedon coryphoeus
TTCAAAGAGAAGTTTCTGCCTTTATTGGCAGACACCTGTCCTCCAAACCAGGACACCTCAGTAAAGTAGTTTTGGGGAGTGGTAGAATTAAAATGCTGTTTAACCAAGTTAACTTGAGACAGAAGCCTTGCTATCCTATGAGAGGAGAGAAGGATCTCAGAGATATCAGAAAAAAAAAATCAGATATAGGGTTCTAAAACACTGGAGCATTGGAACAGATTTTCCAGGAAAGTGGTAGCAATTCCATTTCTGGAATTGTTAAAAAAAAAAGTGTGTATATGGAGGGCATGGTTCAGTGGTGAACATTTTGGTGATACTAGTTTGATGGTTGGACTCGATGATCTTAAAGGTCTTCTCCAACCTTAGTGATTCTATGATTCTAGTAAAAAAAAAAAAATGGAAGGAACCACAAACTGATCAGCCTCACCCCAGTCCCTGGAAAAGCCTTGGAGGTCAGTGCTGGAACACATTTCAGTGTACATGAAGGAGAATGTGATTGGGAGCAGTCAGCATAGATTTGTGAAAGATAACTCAGAGCTGATCCAACGATTGCCTTCTATGGCAAAAATGTCTGGATCTCTGACTAAGAAGAGAGCCCTGGCTGTCATCTACCTTGTCTTCAGCAAGGGTTTTGGACCTGTCTCCCTCCCCAGGGACTTTCAAAATTCTTTCTAAGCAACCTTGTTTGAATTCAGGTTTGAGCATGAAGTATTGTGGTTACCTCTATCTGAGTTCCTAAAAATGCATTAAAGTTTGATATGTTTTTCCCCAGCTACTAGTAAATTTTCTATAGTTTATGAGGGATTTTATGTCCCTAGATGGTGAGAAGTACTCATTCTGGGCTTTGTAATTATAGCTTCTTTTGTGCACGCCTACCAATGGACCAGGGTTTGTGGGTTACTTTTATAGCACGGACATTACTTAGAGATCTCTTCTAAATCAAAAATCACACTTTGGAGTGTGAAAGACCACAGGGGAAGACTTGAAAATTAGCCACCAGGAGGAAAACCTCTTTCCTAGATTTATTTCCATATTAGGGGTGTAACAATAGGCACCAAACAATTTTAAACACAGATAAAATACAACTATTACTGTGCATATGTTCTCGTGGCTCTTTTGAACAGACATGAAAGAAGTAATGGACAGAATGTTGTGAAAAAAACACAGAAATCTTATAATCAAAATGTCTTGAGGGTCTACCATTTCAATGTAGCTTTGTTCTTTCATAGCACAGGACAAACAAAGCAGATCAGGGTTTGTTGTTACAAACACTGTATGAGCTGCACCACAATTACCTCGTTACTCGAGCATCTCAAGGCTTGTTGCTGCCTTAGGCAACATCCCTCGTGCTGTGTCATTGTGCCTTATCATAAATTATACTCATTAACAGTGTATGAATAATGGTGACTTCCAGACAGTTTCAAATTTTATTTAAAGCCTTTTTGTGTGGAAGCCTACCCCCTGTTGGATATCCAAAAGCCATCCATAATAAGTTGTTTACTTTTCAGTTTGTGGTTGTTCCTAATTCTGTTGCTTGTTTTACAAATCTTTCCCCTATGTATTAGAGGCATAAGTCCTGGAGATCCCTGGCTGTGCAACTGAAACATCATGAAAGGCAGTAGCATCTGGGACTAAGACTTAGGGGTTTTGAGCCTCTTCTGCTCTCTATCCTATTATCTCAAGTAACTTTGCCTTTGAGTTCCCACTGGTTGCCTCCTCTGGAGAACTTATTACTTAATGAGATACTAAGACCCTACATTCAAATAGGATTTCTGTAATACAATATTCTCTACTCCTAATTTAGGTTTCCTAAGCAATCTGCCAGGGGGGAAAAAAACCAAAAAGATAAACTTCCATACAAAAACAACTCACTGCAAAAACACACCGCAAGAGCCAACCGGGATTTCCAGGCATAAGAATATCTTTCTTGCAAAGGGTTATCTTCTCCTGGCAATTCACATATATTGATCAACTTCAGAAGAGATTAGACAAATACTGTATAATTTTTCTGGACCTCAGTATGAGTAAGTTCTAAATACAGAACTGCAGCTTGAATTTTAATGTTCTCTGAATTGTCTTCTCAGCATGTTGAATTCCCATTTCAAATTAAACCTAAATATAGCAAACAGGAGAGTTTACTTTGCTGCTTCATAGATTGTCTCTGGACTAGATCCTAAATTCATAAATATTATTTATATTTACATTTTAGGTTTTTACAGAAAAAAAAAAAAGCATTTTTAAACCATATTTAAAACTTAACTTTTTCAAAATGACAACTATTCTGGACAAATATCAATCACCCAGACTGATATTCAGCCAGACAACTTTTCTGATGTAACAATATTTAGAAAGACTAAAGCTGTCTTTCAAAATCCCTGATCTTTCAAGTTAACTAGAGAGAAACAGAGAAATTTTGATTTAGATCTGAGGAGCATTTACCTCAAATATCATACTCATCTAACCCACCAAAACAACATGCAAAGGACCTATCTTGGACTTTTATGATGACTTCAGCCCTAGAAAGCAATGACAGAGACACTACCTCAAAGAGCTCTGCGCCAAAAATGACAATGAAGTTTAAGTAGATCGTCATATTATCCAAATGCAGTTTGCATCTGCACATCAACTATCTTTGATTCTTTGAAATTAGCTCAATAAGTGCACCAGATAAAGCTGGTATCATCTCTTTTACAAAATATATTATTCCACTTTGTATTGTAAACACTATTTCATGCATATTGATCAATAGACTTGTTTGCTGCTGCTGCTCATGGCTAAGACTCAGCATTCATCAGCCACACTTTTTAGGCCAGACACTCCTAACAACTACTCTTTTTCCACTAGTGATTGTAGATGTAACAAAGAAGCAGCAGAATACACAATCTATTTCCACCACTAACACAGATTTACAAATGCACAGACAGCACCGAACCTATCTCTTCTGAGTTGCTTACTGATTTTTTGTATTTTCCTTCCTGAATGTACTGTGTAGGGTTAACAACTTTATAAAGTCAACTTGAGAATCAGAAAGTTGTATGTCGTAATATTGACCTGATGATTCTTTAGTATTGCTTTTTTCATCCCTCATCTAGTTTCATCACCTGTAACTCCTGTTCACAGATGCTTGCAGTTGTATCAGAAAATCACCGAGTTCCTTTTATAAATAAAATGTCTGCATGTGGATCTTAAGAGATAGAACATTCTCCTGGAAAACGCATTTCAAAGCTGCTTGTGATGACTATTTTGATATCTAGGTTATAGAGAATGGCAGTAGCATTCACTGTCTTTACGAAGAAAGTGGAATCAGATTCTACCTAAAGATGGAAGAGAAATAGGCAATATCGACAAGGTGAACCACAGAAATTTCAATTAACTACAAGGAAAAAGTAGTGCATAATTAGAGTGATAAAACCCTGGAAAAGGTTGCCCATATTGGTTGTAGTGTCTCCATCCCTGAAGATAAGCAAAACTCACCTAAACAAAATACTGAGCAACCAAACTTTTCCTGGAAGTTAGTCTGAGCTAAGAACAGCTTTGGAACAGATGATCTCCAGAAGTTTCTGCCCACATGATCTTTTTTTTTTTAATTAAATGCCCGAGTTCCTGTTTACTCATTTGGCAATTATCTACACTAAAATATTCTAATTTTGAATTGTAAGAAATGAAACTGCTCAAGGTTTTCACTGAAGGGACAAAAACTGAGCAAAAGATTGGCAAACGTTAATGAGAGATAGAGACATAGAATATACTTTAGAGGATAAAATAATTTAAAAACAGACAGGACACTGAACTTGGATGGACTTGGCTGGTCCAAGGTTAATATAGGGAAACTAGGACTCATCATGATCACAGAAGTAGTTCCCTCTCTTTCTGAAAAATATCACAGAAGGCTATAAAATCCTAAGTCTCACAGTAAAAAAAATTGCAAATTTTAGTCTTTTCTTGATATGCAAATATTTTCTAATATTTTACAGTGAAGTTCTATCAGTGATGTTTCAAAAACTTTAAATTTTCTTTTTCACATGCATATGGTATGATATCAAAAAGTGCTTTTCAGTTGTTAAGTCATCTTAAATAAACAGTCACTAACCCTTTATACAAAATGAGGAAATAAATATAATTCTTGAAAGTCAATCCGCTTTGAGACAATACACAAGTTTCTGTTCCAACATGAATTTATAAATGCCTTAAAAAAGGTGTACAAAGCTAATAATGTTGGGATAGAATAGAATAGAATAGGATAGAATAGAATAGGATAGAATAGAATAGAATACTGAATAGAAACTGAGAAACAGTAAGCATTTATGAATATATTTTTATGAAGTATACAATTATGAAGTGCTTAAAAACAGCAGATCACCATGTTAAGCTTTGGAGCAGTTCTAGTTGAAGTATTCAGAATCATTCTATTTATCTGAATGTCAGTGAGGAGTGAGAGACAACTCCAGTGTCATACATTTCAGATGTAGAATGAATTGTCCTCTGGAGATATTTTTTTGATAGGCTGAGCTAATCAGCTAAAACTAGCTAAGAAAAGAGATTACTCTTCACCTAGGATTTCCACGTTAGTCAAAATTAATCCAGGCTTAACTTATCATATGGAATAGCCTTTTTCTGCTTAGAGAACTGACATGAGCAGTTGCATAAAGCAACTCTACAAAAATTAATGAGATAAAATCTGAAATGGTTACCTAGTTACACCAAAATTATTGGCAGAGCCCTACAATATTTTCTATCAAAATTACACAATTAAAACTATTTGAGCAGAGCTATAACAGAAATGTTTGACAAAGCTAGGACTAGAATCAGGCTCTGACCCCTTATCTAAATCCACACCTATGGGTACATCTCCATCAGTCTAACAATGGATCAATGGCTGCTTGTCACTACTGAGGCCAAACTGCACAGCACACTTCTCCATGGAGCTGAATTATTTTCTGTGGTAAAATAGGATAATTTCAAACATGTTTCCAGATTAGACTAGCCTGTGGTTTATGATATTCTTCAGACCATAGTGGATGCTTGTTGGAAGCACACAATGCATGACAAACTATATGACTCAGTCTAGATCCTTTCTAGTTTAGTTGCACAGATGAATAATGAAATCTAGTTTGGTAAGGAGAAGTTACAGAACTGGGATGATGTTCTGCCAGAGATTTCTCTAAATTATGCTGGATGAAAACAATGGTAGGGGAGATAATCTGTGGCATCTAGTTTTGGACACCTTCTAACCAGGTCCTAAAAGTTCTTCAAAAACACTAAGGTGTAATGTTCTTACATAAACGTTGCTTTTTTCAAAGGAACTTTCTTATTCTGGCAATATTTTATATTCCTGCCTAAAGTCGTTCATAAGTTGTTTTCCAGTTCCTCATACATAGGTACCATAGCTGCACTGGGACCCAGTACCTGCCTATAAAGTGAAGGTGAACAGTGTAGTCTGGAGAGGCAGAGAACAGGCCAATAATATTATATTATTCGCTGCTTGATTTGATTTCTGGTCAGTGGTGTGATTTCCCCAAAATGAACTGTGACATTTCCTACAGCTGCCTCCTCAGCATAGAAAACAGGATTCTGCTCACCTGGGACTGCCACAAGGGACAATGCTTGCCAGCTCTAGGTCTGTGCACAGTGTAGGGCAAAAAATTCTGTTCATCTCTGTGATGTAGCTCAATCATAATGATTGCTTTTAGAAAAACAGAAAGACGACACATAAAAATACATAGGGAGGACCCATTCTAGTTAACATTTAATATTTTCATATAAACATAATCTCTCCTCAACATGAGTTAAAGATTGCAATCTTCTTCTGTAGAAATGCAAAACTTCATGGAAAAAACGATAAAATGAGCATCTTCCTGATGGCATTTCTTTGTGCATTAGTAGAGACATCTGTGTTACTTTCCTTTTCACCTTAGCGTATTTTTTAACATGTATAAAATTTTATTCCATTCATTTGGTTGACTTACTTCACCGATCATTTCACTGCTAAAAGAGCTCTAAAATAGTCAACAAAACAATAAAAATTTCAAATAAAAATTTTCCCCAATTGTAGCAATTTCACAGAACTAGATCCAAGTTTTTTTCTAAAATGTTGCATCTGTTTTACTTCTATAAAATCCATTTACTAGAGAGTGCATTTTTCACAGAAAAAACACGTAATGCTTTTTAATGCAAATATTTTATCAAGAATTCATAGGCAAGCTGATTTGATGAATTCTCCTTGCAAAACATGTTTAATTTTTTTTTTTAATTTTACTTAATGCCTTGAACTGACAGATACCTCACATTATAAATACAAGAGCAGCTTAAAGTAAGTATTTTTGTACCACGGAATGGTAACATACTGTATTTTTTATTGACCTGCAGAAATAATTAGGTTCACATGTTTGTGGATTATTAGATATATTATTAGCTAAATGTTTTAAAGGTTGCTTCTGTCAAATAATAAAATATCATCTTGATCATCCATAGTTCATTACATCAACATGCAACATAAAAATGAAAACTGTATGGAGACAAATGGCAAAATCCTTCAGGGCTAACTCCAGTAGAAAAAATTTTATTAGAGATAATACAAATAGTTCAAGTGATGCCTTAAGTTTTAGCCTCATATTTTCCAGATTCTGTACTGCATTAGTATGTAACTCTGAACTTCATATAAAGTGTTAGCAAGTTCTCACCACAGTTTAGACAAAACAATCCTTTTCCAGCCCAAGAACAGAAGACACTTGGCTCAAGTGTCAAAGGCTCAAGGCTCAAAAAGTATAAACAACAGTAAATTGAGAAGAGCAATCTGGGAGGATGGGACTTCATAACCTGAAGCTATAATTGAACAATTAACCCCAATATGTAAATGGACCAAAACTTATAAAAATGTGAAAACTCATGACTCCAAGTCCATCTTGGGTGGAGCCATGGCTGGGCTCTTGTACTGCCCAAGGTGTATCCTTTGAAGGCCTTTTAATAAATACCTACTCTATTCTTTTAACACTGTCTGGCCTCTGTTCTAGGTAGTCTCTCAAGGCATCATGAGTACAACAAATAACTACATAACACTCAGGAACTTTTTAGTGTCAGCTTTAAAGCAGAATGACCCAGCCACAGCAGAAGTTGACAGAATTCTTTCCTTTGTCTGGGATGGAAGAGAACATGCTCCTGAAAAACACCCCGATACCTTGACAACTTCTCCAAAAAACATCAGGTTTGATATTCTGTGTATGTACCATACCATTGAAATCATATATACTTCTACCACCATAGAATATAAGTTTAGGAATGATGGATGAACTGCACCACTGAGAGAATTTGTTGCCTCATCTCCAACATGTTCAGAGACCTGTTCAATTGACTTAAAACCAAGTTATGTTGCAAAAGGAAATGATAAAATTAAATCACTTTCCTTCAATATGAACAGCCATTTGCAATGGCAAAGATTTGGTTTTGAAAACCTAATTGAAAGTTCTGCCTGTATTACAATGAATCAAATCATTGTTTGAATTAAACTGCACATCATGATGATCTTAAAAGAACAGTCCAAGAAAAACATTCAAACAAAACAAATTGAAAATATAGAATATCATAACTTAAAAGGACTTACCAATCTGCCAGTAGTATTTTCATGCCAGTCTTAACAGCAGTTGGGACCTGGGGAAAAGAGAAAGAGAAAAGATTTGTCTCGGTTCCTTTTGACAGCAAAGTAGGAGACAGAGGAGAGTGTCAGTGAATCAGATGCCTCAGGTCATTGGAGTCACCTCCAACACATCAGGGCAGCTTCTCAAGTTCTCTGTGATGACACAGATTTACACCAGAAGATCATAACCAGAAGCAATTAATAATGCAGAAATTCATGGTTTTGCAGTCTTATATTTTCTGTAGATGTCTTCATGATATATAAGCTGAATTTTTTTAAACTATTAAAAAACTACATAAAATTGAATTTCTTATATTTTTATGAGATATTATCATGACAATTGGCTAATTTCCTAAAATCACACAACATGTGGTGCAAGTCAGATATCTTGAACCAATTTCCTACTCTAGCTTTTATTTACCAGACAAATTGAACAAAAAGATATTAAACACGGTTAAAACTATTTTGGTGTCTTGTTCTTGTGAAATGAAAGCCACTGAACTGATACAAAAGTTTATAAAAGAATGACTGTAAAAGAGTAACTGTTGAAGACAGAAGTCCTGGATTTGAGAACATTAAACAATATCTAAACTGTGGGTTCTTTAGGAAAGAAATATTTTATTTTAGATAGAATTTTGCCATAAGTGAGGAACCAGGATATACTAAAAAATATTATTATATATTCAGTGATAAGAAAACATTAAATCAAGATGTTTACCTCTTTTCTGAAATATGGCATATTTGGTTAGAAATAAAAATAAATATCTATAGTAACCGAGACATTCTTAGCTTATGGGTATATGTACAGGTACTGGGTCTATTCTCTTTTCATGTCCCTATAGTCATCATCTGACTCTCCACAAAGCTGTGGAGAGCCTGGTAATTCTCTTTGTAAGAAAATTAAGGATAATAATGATTAAAATAAGATTTCATTAATTTGGTGGGCATTAGTAGTGCTCAAACTGAAGACAGAATCAAGCTATTTCTGTGTTTTTTTCAGATGATCTTATTTTCAAAAACTGATCAGCTTCACCAAAATGGATGTGTCAGACAAGAAATTACAGCAAAATTCCACATGGCTTTAAGCTGTGCTGAAATATTTAAATTAACTGAAACAAATTTAATGAGAGCAGTGAAGACACTAAATGTTATTGGGCTAAAATGCCAATCACTTGTAAACACAATGGACAAATAGCTTCTTCAAATCCTTTATTTCAGAGTATAAAGGCTTTTATATGAGAAGATGAAATATTCTATATACATAGGTTTAAGAAACTGTCACTAAAGCCAACATGATACTTTAAATAGTGACAACAGTAAAAAATGGCACTCCACAGAATGTAATCTCAGCTCTGTTTTCCTTTAATACCACTCACTGCATCAGACCTGTAGTCCATGTAGAGAGGCTTAACACTTTATCTGAAGAAATCCCTCTCAGTCTCCTTCACAAGCAGATAATGACAGGAAGTATTCCTAACAGCATTAGTCATTTACAAACACTGGTGAGTATTATGGGATTTTATTCCAACATCATTTTATGCTTCTGTGAATCAGAACTTCAATGAATTAGATTGCATTTCTATTAGGGGGCTCTGTGGGATAAGAATGTCAAAGAAATATCTACTTAAACTGTCTGTTTTCAAGTTTTTTAAGGATTCTTTGCTTCAAACAAGCTGATCACATCATAAAAAGAGACAGATAAACATAAACCTGTGTAAATAATCTGGGTTTTTTCCAGCTCTGTATCAACCTTAGAGATAAATTTTAATTAATTCTTACTAGTGCTGGCTTATTCTTATCGGGATCAGAGACAACAAACTTAAGGTCATCAGTCTGAGGAGTTTGATATGTTTCTGTTTGGTATCCATTATGTTTTGATTTCAAAACCTGCTCTGAAGATACATCTGCTCAAGAGATGGTTTGGGATGTGTGTAATTATTAGTCAGATATTTTCTGCAACTCACACCAAGAAATTCTCTCAATATTTAACTCCACTACACAGCTATTAACAATGAAAACTGTTACTTATTTTCAGCATGGCTAACCACACACTGAAAATAATAGGGTAAGAATAGCATCAAACAGAGGGAAGAACCATAAATACAACAGAACAGCTGCGAATGGAGGCATGAGAGGAAGAAAAGATTCAACCTACACAAAATTAAGAAAAATAAATGGTTTTGATGAATTTATTGCCTTCTACAACTTTCTGAAAAGTGTCAAGATGGGAGTTGGCCTCTTCTGCCAAGCAGCTCATGATGGGACAAGGGGAAATGGCCCCAAGTTGCACCAGGGTAGCTCAAGTGGGATATAAGGGAAAATTTTTTCAGTGAAAAGAGTGGCCAAGCTTTGGAATAGGCTGCCCAAGGAAGTGGTGGAGCCACCCCTGGAAGTGTTCAAAAAAGGAGTGGATGTGGTACTTTGTGATATGTTTCAGAGAACATGGTGGTATTCAGCTGAAGGTTGGACTGGATCTTGGAGGTCTCATTGAACCCTAATAATTCCATGCCAGATGGTTTATGTTATTAAATATTTCCCAAAAGGCATGGAGTATTTAACAGCAGGGCAGAAAAAAAGCCATGTAAGGTTTTACAGAACAGTGCTGTTACCCAAGTGATTAAATGTCCAAACAGTGTTTTCCATCTCTGACTCTTTTGAATTATTATGAACGTAATTGAGGCCAAAAAAAAAAAAGCAGAAATTCTTTTGAGTGTCAAATTAGCTCCCACTGTCAGATTGTAAAGAATCTGTTTAGGTGAGTGTCCAGTAAGCCCACGGGAAAAATGGTTTCTGGAGTACCTCTTGATTGTTTTTATAATTACATGTAACTCAGAGAAATAAGACGTGAATTCCCAGCATTTCACCTTTTCTTTCACTTCTGTATTGCATTCTTTATTCTCACATATGTCTCAAGTTCTCACATCTGTCTAGTTGTGATTTGTATCCTGTCTATTAATACATAAAAGCTTTACTGAGATATCAAAAAAAGAAACAAACTTTGTCACCTCTTTTATGTCCTTCTGCAAGAATAAATATTGATGTTTCATCAGGAATGATGGAAAACATGTTCTCCCCTTAAATTAACAATTACTAAAACAGTCTATGTTAAAGCCAAAAAAAAATTTAATTTATATGATGATGACACAGAAATTGCTTAGATAAAATAGTAGTCACATTAAAAATGTGTTATGAAGAAGGTGAAAACAGAGAAAATTGCACTTGAACCATTGCAATGATGAGGAAAAAGCCAGCTGGCAAGAGTGACCACACTTAATATAACAAATCACAAAAGACATTTTAGAGGCGTCTGCCACATGCAGGGGTCTGTTGAAAAGCCAAGAATTCAGCAACAACCTCAAATGATACGTCAGTCATGCCCCAGTACTAGTCCTGCTTCAAAAAATTTATTGTTGCAACACCAGCACCATGACATAGGTTAATTACCCATACATAACTTAATTAACCATAAATAAGAATCATTTTTATTAAGAAATCAGAGGGGTTACAGTTAGGATATACTGTATTTCAGTATGCTGATACAACCTTGGATCCGTCTTCTTGTGCATATATACCATGAAAATCCTGAATTACACTGCCTGAGCCTCAGCCAGTTCACAGACAAAGAAGAGTAAGGAATTGCAATTATTTTTGCACATGCCTAGTTTTTTTCTCTGCATAATTACTGATGATCTCATGTCACTCCTCCAGTCTTCTGTGTGGGTGTAAGAATATAAGATCTGTTTATTTGATTATTCTGAAATTCTAGGTGATTCTGGTGATGGTGGGAAAGCGCTAAGTAATCATTCACTTTTTGAACTATGTAATCTAGAGAGAATCCATTTGCAATAGAGGACCATGGGATCCATTATATCTAGTCAAAGAAAATGTAGCCTCTTAGTCTAAATTAGGCTTCTAATTTCTTTCTAGAAGTGATGGAGAGAGACAACCAATTCCAGATTCATTCAATCTTAAAACAGACAATTAAGATAAATGAAGAACTGTCTGAGCAATCCTGCTTCACTTAGCTGGCCTCATGACTGGCTTAGACAAGACCCCTAACATTTATATGGTTAATATGACATGATTGATTCTACCTCAAAATACACAGATCTCACTTTTCTTCCATGTTTTACCATGTGTTTGCAAGGGAGCATTAAGTGTCTAGATGAAAATAAATTGCAGGCATTTTCATAAGGATAGTGCAATAGATGTGGTCATAAAACCATACTGGAAAAGTGAAGAAGTCTTGGTCCATTTGTCAGCAAGGGACATGAATATTCTACTACAATAGTTATTTGGATTAAGACCGAATAACCATCTCTGCTGAACAGAATAAGTAATTAGTACTAATCAGACAATTAATGATTCTGATGTAAGCCTATGGTAGGCTTTCAATGCTATAGAAGCACACATATGTAAAACTAAAATGCAAATGTTTCAATGCATAACGAGTAAAAAGAGGATTTTTTCATATTACTTTTAACACACATAAGTAATTATCAGCCCATTACTTGATAATTAGGAATCAAGATAAATTATTTAACAAAACCCTCAGCTTTCGAGGCGGGGGGGGGGGGGGGGATGTGTGGAAATGGTGTCTAGCCCTGAATTTTGCTAAAATGTTTAGTTGCTTTCCAAAGATACAGAACAAAAACCTGCAGATTAAATCAGGCTTTTCATGCATTACCTCAGTCCCATGACACCAAGTTGTTTCACAGGGCACTGGCACTGGCAGCCACCCCCCAGCAACCCAAAGGAGAGGCCAATGTAACTATAGGAACAGGCATCCAACTTCTGTCACACCCGTGCAGGTAACATATACTTGTTTTGAAAAAAGTACACCTGAGTATCAAAAAACTGAGTCTTTTGGTGCCTGCAATCCATATGCTGGGAATAACCAAAGTGGCTTTTGAAAGACTTTGGCATTCACAGATTCATACAATCAAAAAATGGTTTTGGGTTGGAAGGGACCTTAAAGATCATCTAATTCCAGTCATGGGCAAGGACACCTTGCTCAAAGATCCATCCAGCCTGGCCTTGAACACTTCCATTAAATCTCCATTTATAGATTATGTAATATGAGGATGCATCTGACCAAATATTATGAGATATTATGCTGAGTGTATGATGTGGCATAGACAGGGGGGTTTTAAGTCTTTTGCAACATATTGCAAGTTTTATTGGGATTCTTTAGTCAACAGCAGGTCTTGTTTTGCAAATCCAAACATCCGCTTGGAAACTTCTCAGACAGAAATGTTTAATAGAAGGAAATATTGTAAAATATATTATTTGCATTTACTAATACAAGAATAACATATTTAAACTTATGATTTTTGAGGAAAAGTATGGAAGGAAGTATGAGGAAATACAAAACGAGAAGTACCTCCACAAGAATTATGATAAAATTTCTGATTTGATGCAAGAAAATACTTCTGTTTAGCTCCTATGAGTTCATAAGAAATAGTATAAACAACAGAGTGGAAGAAAAAAACAAAGTTGCATGCTGAGACCTGCTGTCAAGGAACAGCACCTAATCAAGGCACAAAACAAGGGACTAAAAATACAGAAATTCAGATCATCTTAAATCATCACATTATCTCTGATCAAATCTTCCTCAGTAGCTTTGCTTATGTATTGACATGCAAGTATTTGTAGACATGGATCTCCAAGCAAGCATTTCCTTCCCCTTCTCCACAGAACTGGTGGGTGGGATGACATTGTCCCCTTAACCAGTGCAGCTGATTAAGGGAGTGGCAGCAGCCCCCAGTTGTCGTGCAGCAGATGTTAAAGCCACTTCTACCCTGTGCCCTGATGCATGCAGTGGGTTTTTTCTCACTTTGCTTTTGATGCCCTTAGAGAAGACACCTGCATTTGGGATAATCACTTGAGCCTCCATCACTGGCACTGGCAAGAAGCAGGCACTTTCAGAGCTTAACTACCTAATCTTTATATAGACAGTTCTCACCTTGTGCTTACACAAATCTGTTCCCACTTTTATTTGAAATCTCTCTACCACATTTCACAGCCTGGAAGAGCAGCTGCAACTCCTGCAAGGCAGCAGATGCAAATAGATATGGGCTGCTGAAAGCCTGCTACTGTCTTACATTTATTTAATTTTTATCTGGAAAGAAAAAAAGAAAAAAAAATTAAAAA
>WBND01000209.1:830138-892583 GCA_013398595.1 Tychaedon coryphoeus
CACACTGCTCTCTTTTAGTTAAAGATAACTGTAATACAATACACTTTCTCCTTGATCCAGTCTTGTAACAATGAACACAATGAACCCTTCAGTTGCATACCTGGTGTAGCAATGGCAGCACATCTACCCCCAAAGGAAAGGCAGGTTTGACACAGAGCAAGGAACGGTGTAAATGCGAAAATAAAAAAACATGGGACTCAATAAACAAGGTTATG
Source organism: Tychaedon coryphoeus (assembly GCA_013398595.1). Lineage (NCBI taxonomy): Eukaryota > Metazoa > Chordata > Aves > Passeriformes > Muscicapidae > Tychaedon > Tychaedon coryphoeus. The sequence continues at coordinate 830,354 of WBND01000209.1, forward strand.
CTAGACCATTGAACATTTTCAGAAAGCTTTACACAAACAGATAGGTATTAAAAAAATTAATTTAAAAGGTGCTGCATTACAGGAATAGCTTATCCAAAAGACAAAGGTTTCTTTTCCCTTTTGTCCTTCATTCAAAGATATTCAAGGTCCATCTCTTGAATTGTAGCGTGAAGGATATTAAATTATCTGTCAAAGCTAACAGCCCATACACTGAAAGTTTCATTTTGCAGGAATGGATATTACATGAGGTAAGAAATTCCTTTGAATGCTCTTATAGATGTCCATGCAAAACTTCAATGTCCACAAAGGGATTTATAAAGCTGCTGATTGCAAACCACAGAAAATAAAACCTGACAAAGGTTTTAGAAAAAACCCACAGAAAATAAAACCTGACTTTTTGTAGTCTGCGTCTTATTTGCACTCCCCCACCTTTTCTCTGTAGATATCAGCTACACCAACCCACCCTGTTCAGTATTCTATATATGTAAATCAGCAGATGGAAAGTCTGGTTTACACATTAAACCAAAAGAGAGTATTTTCAACCTAAAATGGGGCAGTTGTCTGCTACCAAACCTGGGTTAAATCACAATTTTCACTGCAGTTAGTGACAAAACCCTTGCCTTCAACAATATATTTTCAAGTTAAAGACAGCTCTCTCACACAAGGGAGATATACCCCTTGTTCATAAACAGTTCCTTTCCACCTTTGCATAGCATCCTAAGATAACAAGACACAAGTAAAAATGTCAGTATTTTGATCAGAGGAACCAAACCAAACCAAAACAAAATACCAAACAGAAACTTTCAGTCCTTGTTGATTGCCCAAGTTTCAGCTCACAAACTCTTGGCAGAGGCAGAACAATGAACTGCTGAATACTGCATGGAATGGAGATACACACATGATACTAAAGGGGAGCAGTGTTTTGTGAGCTGTTCATGAGAGACAATCTTAGTCAGCCCTTGACAACACACTTCTGATCTGAGTTCTTATTTTTCTATAGATGGCAATACTTTTTCTACAAACTTATGTTTGTTCAATAAATGACCCAGCTGCAGCAGTGAAATCAGTGCTTTAAGTGCACCTGTGGCTCCATTCTACCTGTTCCCCCTTGATCTGATTGGTTAACATTGGACTCTTCTCTTGTTAAGTCTGCAAGGTTTACTTCTTCAAATGCCACCTCCTGCAAAGCTGAGACTGAAGTTTCTGTTCAGGAGTTGTTCACCGATATTTGTAGTACTTTTCTCTGCACTCTAGGTTTGCACAGTGAAGAAAACAAACAGTTCAAGGGAAGTTGGAGGAGAAAGTCTCCATATATTTCAATGAACAAGATGAAGAAGGAGGGTACTTCAGTTTGAAAGCCTGTTACGAACGGTAGAACTCACCACTTATCACTTCAATACGAAGTTTTGTACGTACAAAACAAGAGCTGAAAAAGTTTGGTCCTTAGATGTATGAAAAGAGGATCATCATGGAAAAATTAGGAATTTAGATTTTGCCTCTGTAAAGCAATTTTAGTAGCACTGCAAGAACACTGAATTGAGGACCAGCATCATGAGTACCTCAGTGTCATGAAGAAGTTGAACAGGAGCCACAAAAAAGTGGCTTGGAGATTGGAAAACAGACACTCAGAGAGTGAAATTTCAGGAGTTTGTCTTATTAAGGTAGGAAGTGAATCAGGAATTTCATAGCGTTGGTGTAAATATCTCCGGCAGCAAGTATTTCAGTCTTGCTGACAAAACTCTGAAAAGTCTCAATAGCTAAAAGATGTAACTTTTCTAGCAGCAAAAAGATTAAGTTATAAAGAAAACATTGTTCTTGGCTTTTCCTGGAATTATTAAAGTCAGGTTATGTTCATAAAAAATGAATATAAAAGAAATGGTAGAAACTGGACTATAATAAACAGCCTTTGTAAAGGAAAACCGGATGATATCTTGGCAAAAGATCATATTGATCTTGAATTTGTAAATCTTAAGAATTTTGTTGCACATCATCTCATTTTTTTTCCAATTTTCTACATGATGTCAGCAAAACCTCAGTCCATTGTGGAAATATGTGGTTTTGTCTACCCCTAGTTATTTCATTCCATGTGGTTTAATTAGATTAAGTTGAATGTGGATTACATCTGAACCTTAAAACTCATAAATATCTGATCTTTATATAAGTAAGTAAGCAAGGGACTATCTCCAAATACATGTAAAGGTCTGGAATTTGTCTGGAGGTAATATTAGAAAATTCAGAGTTAGTCAGAGACAGTCAAGCTCTTGTCTGAAAAAGTGACATTGACAGTGACAGGGTGACATTTCAGTTTGAGCTATTAACAAGACTTGGATGAAAGAAAATTATTAAGAGATGAAAAGCAAAACAAACCTCAATGGGAAATACATAGAGCTGTTTCATTTCCTCAGAAATATTTTCAAAAACAGGAAAAAAAAAGTTGGCCAGTCATATATTGCTACACTGGTAATACTTTTTTCCCCTAATCTAAGATATGAAACAAAAAAGCTTTCTACAATCTGATACTTAGTCAACCAAAAGTGGTGATTCTACATTGACTTTTGGACTTGATGATGTTAAAGGTCTTTCCCAATCTTAATCATTTTACGATTCTGTGGAATATACTAGATGCTGGTGTTGATTTTTTTTTAATTTTATTTCTCTTACCTATGTTTCTCAGTCAATTTTTATCCCTGAAGGTTTCCCTAAAGCATAATCTCATAGTAATTTTGTATATCACACAAGATGTCACCAAGTAGTGTTCATCAGCATCTGTCAGACATGGATTCCTGCTTCTGCAGCCAGACTGCAAGCATGGGTTCATTCAGATGCTACCCAATCTGCCCTAGTCCAAATCCAGATCCTGTCAACTACCTTCAACAGTGGTGGGAATTATGAAGTATTTGTATCCCCCAGCACTGCAGCCTGGCTGGGAAAACTGTAAGTAGTTAAGCCCCTTCAGCCAAAGAATCACCAAATTGCCAGTTTAACCAGTTGAATGTAGAAAGAAAGTTTTGTGTGACTTGAGAGAAAATAGCTTACATTGATTTAAGGGGTGAAAACTAGCAATTAGCACTACTAAATATTAGCACGGGGGTGATGAACAATCTGACTGCAGTTCTAAGGGGAATTTCTCCACTTGGAAAAAAAAATTCACACTTGAATTTGGCAGGACATTAGAGTTAATCACCACTATTCTTCATACAATCTTTAATGATCACAAACAGTCAGGACCTCCAATTTACATCTCATTTACAAGATGGCATCTTTTAGCAGCATGAAGCTTCCCAACAGGCTCTCAACTATTAAATGATTAAAGATTTATTCTTGCAGTACCTTGATTTTCTCAATCTAACCTTACTTACATCTACTGCAATTACAACATGAAGATGCTCAGCCTGTGCTTACAGCAAAACAAGAATGTGTTTACACTTCATGAGTTTTTTCCTTTAAGAGGCTAAAATTGATCCTTGTGAGAGAAAACAGCATCCTCTCCTTTCCTTCTAGCAAAATAGGACAAAAACCACTGTGCTAGTCTCTGTCAATGAAGCACTCTCCAAAAAAGCAGATGAACAGACCAGATGTACACAGCTTGTCAGATACCTTGCTGCTTCAATAATTTTCATTGCAGTAAATGTTGCTTAATGCTGGTATAATTTGTTGCTCAAAGGAAGCAATTTTTGTTTCCTTTAATGCCCTTATGATGATGCCTGCTCTTTTCCTGAAACACTCAGGACATCGCCTTCCCATGGAGCAGCTTGGAGGTGAATCTGACTTTACAACCCTGAAAGGATGCAGGCAGCCAGGGACACCTGAGCACAGGGTCGCTGTGGAAAGCCGTGAAAGCCTGGATAGCTGTCAGCCAGCACAGTTTGTGCTGTGCATCAGCAGACACCAGCAACTGGCAACTGCTGGGGTAGCAGTGCTTTATTTACCTGGCCTGCCACCCCTTTGTATGGACAGATCTATTTGATTAATGGTCACAAGTGATTGAAATATTATTTGCATAAAATGCACTTTGCACTGAAAGTAATTTTATGTAGGAGACACACATAGTTTGGAAATGTTCCTTGGAGGGCTATTCTTCCTGGGAAAGAATTTACAATGAAAAGTAAAAATCTACATATTAGTATGTGTATTTATATCCTCCTTGCCCCCAATTTAAGCTCTTTTCAGATATTCAAAGACCATCTTGACACTACTGAAGTTTTCCATTTCAGTTCATGGCATGAGGATTTTTACTAGTCTGAGCAGTTGATTAATTTTCTGATGTGGAAAACTCACCTGCTAGGCTCAGGACTTTGTCACTGTGTAACATCCCTTAGAGTTTGCCTGTCACAGCACAGTAACAGTTTGATGCAGAAAAATTAGTAAAACTAACCCCTAAAATGAATCAAACACTCCATGTTCTCACAGGGCATTTTTCCTAATACCTTTTGCAGACTGATGCATCTTTTATATCCTCCATATGTCTTGGTTGGAAGGGCCTTTTTTGAGCAAGATTATCACATCAAAACTAAACCTATATCTTATACATATCTACTAGATATACAAACACATTAAATTTTATAATATAAGTATTTATTAAATATACTAAACCCTTATCTTATACCTAATTATACCTCAGTACATTGACATTTCCCTCTCTGTTGTGTTCCTGCAATGTAGCATTGTGAAAGAGGTATAAGAGAGCATGAGAGAGGAAACACGTATTTAAGCACAGTCACCAATTTGTTGAAGCTTTCTTTGCACACCAGTGCAACAGCTCTCCCTTGATACATTGTTTGCTCTAATTAGATGCTCATCTGTAGTAGGTTCACCCTAGCTGAATGCCAGGCACCCACCAAAGCCTCTCTATCACTCTAAATTGGATAGAGGAGAGAAAACATAATGAAGGATTCATGGGTTGAGATAAGGACCAGGAGAGATCACTCATAAACACTGTCATGGGCAAAACAGGATAGAATTAGAGATATCAATTGAATTTATTACTAACAAAATCAGACCAGGATGATGGGAAGTAAAACAATCCTTAAAAACAATTTCCACCCACCCCTCCCTGCTTTCCAGCTCTACCTTCTGACCCAGCAGGTAGACAGGTAATGGGGGTTATGGTGAACTCAGCACGTTATTTCTCCTGCTCAGAGAGAGAAATCCTTCCCCTGCTCTAACATGGAATCTCTCCCATGGGAGACAGTGCACCACTGGGTGTGTAGGGACTTGCTTGTTCTCATTAAGGGGGAAAATTCACCCCAAAATTAGAGGTGAATGCTTTGTCTTTACTAAGAACTTGACCTGCAAAGCACCGATTTTGCCACCGGTTTTGTCAAGGAGTATTCCTGAGCAATGTAAAAGTCCCACTGTTCCATATATACAGCCAGGGCCTCTATACACTATCAGAATGCAGAACAAATGAAGTCTAATAAAATACATAATACTGAAGTAAAGTATTGCTGCCATATGAATGAACAGAGTTAGACACATGAGCTCAAATAATGCTGTTTGTGTAATTTGAGATCTCTCATATGAAATATTTTCCCTGCTGTTAACCAGTATTTACTTTAGTGCTTTTGTGTGCACCAGATTAATGACAGGAGAATGGTAAATATGAATGTTATTTTAAAAGATTTATCTCTTCAACATATAAGAGCCATGAATTTCAAAGTGAATAAAAGCTTGTTAATCTGTCATGTACAGGTTTGCATTTTCCCCATTTGCAGAAGGACAGCACTGTCTCATGTTACGGTATGGGATTTATCTGGCTTTCTCAAAGTGTTGAGGGAATAATTCCATTATATAAATAACATTTTCTATACAAATAGTGGTCATTCTTTAGTTCATTGCCCAAAGAAGATATCCCCTGTAGCTCCTAGATATGCTTAACAGGTGCTTCTTTAAGCACATCTCTCTTTTTCATCATTCACTAACCTTCAATAAATCAGAATAATTTGAAATGCAAGTTCTGCTCTCAGAAATCTGCTGCCATAACAGGAGGTTCCAACATGATAGGGCAAAATTCTGTTAACTGCAGTGCAACAATGTGAATCCCCAAATTTGAAATGAATGAGCCTTGTAATGCCTCAGGCATAACATTTTAGTGGCTGAAGAATTTGACACTACATGCATTCTGAGTTTCTATAATCCTATAGTTATCCTGACAGCAGAGAATCTCTGCTCAATAACAGTAACTACACAGAGGAAATTATTTAAATACACTGCACATACAAAGGAATGAAAGTCAGCTTCACAACTGGAACTCTGTATTACATACCTGTAACATGGAATCAGCTTTTAGGTGATTCAATCATTCTATATTTTCCCACTAAAACCCTCAACAGCTTTCATATTTAAATATCTCATCCCTTTGAGGAAAGAGAAGGCCTTAATGAGATTGGGTTTTCTTTCAAACACACTAATTCCCTAGAGGTACAGGTATACGGAAGACATTGGTGTTGGAGTTGGCATAAATGAAAGCTCTGTAATGCAAATAAATTCCACAAAGAACAGAAATTATTTTGTCTAAGGGACGACCAGGTTGTTTTCGTCAGTTCTGAAACCTGCACAAAGCTCAGCTCTTGTCTGTTCCTCCATGAAATTAATTTAGCCACAGTTTCTCTAGGCAATACCAATCCATTGATGCCAAATTTGTTTTTAAGGACAAAACAGAATTGTACCACCTTAAAAGATGCCCAAAGCATAGTTAAAATTATTAACATTCTTGCCTTCAGAACAAGTGTGGAGTAACAGAAAGGCTTTTATACCCATAGGTGATGTTTGGATTTGGAGTCTGAAGCCAAGGAAGTGTCTGAAGTACCTAAGGCAACCCTGTAGCTGCACCAAGCTACAGTCAGAGCAGATCATTCACATTCAAAGGAGGATTCAGCCCATCTCTTCTTGTTGCTGATTTCAGAGGGAATCTAGAGTAACTGATGCCAATAGGAGATATCTCAGTTTTTGCAGCTACTGGTGTTTTCATCTTCAGAAAAAGCTCTTGGGACTTAGTATTGAAATTGTGCAGATGTGAACTTCAAAGGGCCAAAACAGATTGTCTTACAATGGCAACATCGAGAACTGGTGAGAAGTTTCCTTAGGTTACATTTAGGTGAATAGGTAAGGGGGGGAGACAGAGCAACTCCTTTCAAGTTGAATAATCTGTGACTTTTCCATTCTTAATAAAAGTATTCTTTATCACATGGCTTTGAAAGACCTAAAGCAAAGCATATGGTGAGCATAAGTCTATTTACATTTATTTTAGCTCTCTCCAGTATACTAAAAACAATCCTATTTTGTCTAACAGTATGTTAATAGGGAGACCTAAATATAATTATTTATTTCTCAAAATAAAATTAATCCTCTATATTTGGTTTCTGCTTTTTCCTAAATGAAGCTCAGCTGAGTGCACTACACCAACACTAAAAATGAGGCTATTCTACACTGTGGAACATCCCCGATGGTGTAATAGGGATTTACTTCCTGTTTTGTTGTGCTATTTCTCATTGTTGGAAGGCACCATGTATGTAAAAAATGGTGAAAATATCAAATACAGTGTAATTAATGCACAATAACAAGAATAATGCACAAATAACAAGAATTCCAGCATTATTTCCACACAGGATAAAATACGAGAACTAATAATATAATAAAAAAAAATCTACCAACTCCAGGCAAAAAAAGGAACAGTGACATAATAGGAATTGTCCCTACTCACCTGCTCTGAGAATGGAAACTTTGTATAGTGGCTGATAGTGGATGGATTACATGAAGAAAGAGAAGAAAAGGCTACAAAAATAACATCCAGATAAACAAATAAATAAAGGAATACTACCAAAGACATAGCAACAGAAAAAATTATCTTGAATGTATGTACATAGAGAAATACAGTAGAAAGTAAGATCACTGGGCTTTGATCCAAGATCATTTTATTGCTGCAGCTGAGCCTCCTGTTTCTATTCATGAAGAAAAGTGATGGCTACTCTTTCATTTATATATTCTTGACGGGTTTTGCCTGATGATTTACCTGCACAGATGGATCTCAGAAGTGTATAAACTGCTTCTGTGCTGAGCAATACACCAGGAAGCCTGCTTTGTCAAAAGCCCTCTTTCAGTACTGAGGCCTCAATTTTATCACATCAGTAACTGCTTTGCCCCCAAGTACTGCTAATAGTGTAATAAATAAGGGCTGGTTCATAACTGCTATTTCATAGAACCCTTATGAATCAAATTGATGGAGGTGATTCTCCTCCTCTACTCCACTCTTGTGACACCTCACCTGGAGCTGCTGCATCCAGCGATGGGGTCCCAATATAAGAAAGATGTGGATACGTTGGGGCAAGCTCAGAGCAGGGCATGAAGGTGCTCAGAGGGCTGGGGCACCTCTGCAGTGGAGACAAACTGAGAGAGTTGGGTCTGTCTAGCCTGGAGAAGTCTCCAGGGAGATCTGAAAGTACCTTCCAGCATCTAAAATAAGGTAAGAATTAAAATAAATCTGGAGAGGGACTCTTTACAACGGTGTGTAGTGATAGAAAAGGTTAAAATGGCTGCAAACTTAGAGAGTAGGTTTAGACTAGATACAAGGAAGAAATTCTTTCCTTTGAGGGTGGTGAGGCACTGGCACAGGAAGCCCAGGGAATCTGTTTGTCCCCCACCCTTGGCAGTGTTCAAGGCCGGGTTGGATGGGGCTCTGAGCAACCCAGTCTAGTGGAAGGTGTCCCTACTCATGGCAAGGGGCTTGAAACGAAAATCTTTTAATCCAAACCATTCTATGTCTCTTGGTATAATTTTTTGGAAAAAATACATTTCTAAAAATGTCGGACATTTAACCAGTGTTAACAAATTTCAAATGGAATGTATTTGAACTGAGTCACTTATTTTTCAACTGTTCACAAAATCAATTATATTTCCAATGCCTGAAGAGATTCCTCCAAGCTGCTTTGTAGGCAGGTCCCAACACTATGCCATTTCAATTATTAAATTAGAATAAATGCTTAGGATACAAACGAATAAATCACAGAAAAAGACCCCAGACCATTTAAGTCTCTGGAAATTCTTGATGCACATAGCGAGTCTTTGATCAGGCCCCAGAACAATTAACATCACAACTCCCCAAATCAACATAGAAACTTGACAGAAGGAAATATACAGCTGGCAATATTTGTGCCAGTATCTTTTTTCACTTGCTGACTCTTCTTAGCTTTATTGTTTTTTATATGTAATGTTCCTTAAGTCACATAATAGGAAACAAGTCAACTAGATATATTTTCACCTTAAATTCTCTCTTTCCTCAAAACCCCTGCACTGCACATGAAGACCATGACAGATGACTTACTAGCCATCTCAGTGTCAGCAGTAAGGAGAGCTGGATGACCTTTATGCTCCTGATCAAGACACATCTCTTATCCAGGTGCCTATCATTTCTCTTTTCAGTGTAGATTGTTCCTGTCCGTCTGGTGATTTTTCTAGGAGGACTCTTTGATCTTAACAGGGAGGCAAAGCTCACAAGTAGTTATCTTGGATGCTGTAACAGCTTATTAACAATTTTATTCAAATTACAGTTTACAGAGGTTAAACTTAGTAGGAATACCAGTCCCCACTCACTCTATTCCTCCCCACCATGCCACTCAGGTGAGTTCAATCAGAGTAAAGTCATACCAAAGGGCAGCAGTAAGGAAATTCAAAGAGCATACACTGATTTTGCTTGATTGTTTCAATATCATGGCTTGAGCTGCAGCAACGCTTTATGGCAAAAACTACTGCATTTCACTCATATCTGCTTAATCCTTACAACTGTGAGGCTAGCTGTTAACACTCCAGCATCCTTCATCTTAAGCCAAGACACAGACATCAATTTGAGGACTAACACAGTTTAATACTGTTCATTTATAAGTGTATGAATACTTACAGGTACTTCAGTATCAAATTCTGCACTAATTTGGAAAAAAATACAGAATTCTATGATGGATTTTATTGCTAGGACAGGATTGGATTTCACAAGTGTTTTACAGTTATGATTTTACCTGACAAGATAGCTAGATGGTGCTAAAACATACTTGTTGCAATACAGTTTTACTGCTGGATATACGTTTTGAAATACAGCATTTTATCTCTATGATTGCCTACAGCTACAATATTTATGTACACTTTCCTCCAGCAACTTCCTGGAAAAGTTTCTAGTGAGTCTGGAAAACATTTTTATTTTTACACTAAAAATGAGGTATTTGAGATAGAGAAATAAAGGGACCACAATCAGTCAAGAGATTTCTTGAGTCACAGATGAGTATGTTAGCCACAGGACTCTCTGTCCTTTACAGAATTTGCCCACCACTGAAGCACAGCTTCTTCTGGCACAAAATCCATCAGTATAACCATGAACCACGTAAAATGGAAATTTACATCTGAGTGAAATGGAAATTCAGTAATTAAATTAATTGCATGCTGTATCAATCTAGGCATCTGAAATATATATTAACTGATTTATGAGAATTTTGTAAATAATAAAGATATACTAAAAAAAAAAAAACAACACAAAAAATATGACAAAAATCTATCCTTTTGTAATCTTGTATTTGTTTAAGGGAGAACTGGAGAATGAGTTTGTAAAGAGGCTCAGATTAATGAAAGATAACATTGTCTTTTCATTGTTAACCTTCCCTTGTTGAAATTTTACCAAGGAAGTAAATGAGTTTAATTTTTTCCACTGTCTTTCATGGGGAAGACTGCTTACAATGTAAATTAAATAATTACCCTGAAATTATAAATATTTGAAACAATCAAATAAATATATTTACATACACTGCACTAATGTTTGTCAGAAAAATACTTTGTTAAGCACATAATAATCTGCTGCTTATGGCCAGTAAATTAGGTCAGTCTCATTACTTACATCACTTTGAACTACAAAACTCCTCTATATTAATGCATTGGGCCATTTTCTCTCTTTAGTATTTTCTAATGTCTTTTGTCATGAACAGCAACATTAAAAATGGTATTTAAGTGAACTTGGCTTACTTTGAGAGCATCTTGAATAAATGAGCAAATCTTCCAAGGCTCATCTAGGGTGTACAGCATTGAAAAGCAGCTCAAGTGACTTACTCTGAGCAGAGATCTTCTCCATATGTGATTCCCACCTCCAATTGTTTGGAGTCATGAGAGATTTTCTGGAAATTCATAATGTGCATGTTCCACAAAACTGTTTTCTACAGAGCTAAGCATTTGAGGTAGGGGTTGGAGGTGTGAGATGTAAGAGAAGTTTGTTTCTCAATCTATTGAGCTGGGCAGGAAAGAGGCCCACACAGTGATCCCTGTTGGGAATTACTCTCTGTAAGCTGCACAGAGCTGTGATTTTGAGCAAGGACTTTTTTATCTGGTGGTACTATTTGCTTTTTCAATAATAGACAAGATTTAATTTGTCACATGCCCCAAAGTCTGCAATATTACCTTGCCTGACTTTAATTCTTGAAAGAAATACCTATTTTCAGAAAGAATATGTTTACACTGAGTTGATTTCTATACCAATCTACCAAGCTGGAGCAGTTGGCTTGTGGAAGACTAGCTAAGGAATTTCACATATTGCCCTTATTCACATAGGCAGTTTGGTAGGTGTATACCCAATTCTTGAGGCAGAATCCCTTCCAGAGATAATTCCTTCTTCCTGTATTTTGTGTTTTCAGTCTTTTACTTGCCTAAAGTTCAGAGTTTGTTCACTTTATGACAACAACTCTCTTGAACCTGCTCTTGTTCTTCTTTGTGGCTCTGAGGATCTGTCAGGTTTCTTGTACATCTCCTTCAGTGTAAGCACTAGAGTGATCAGCAACCTGGACCACTCCTCAGAACCAACACAGATGCACGAGGGGAGAAAACACACAGCACAGCAAACTGATGAGGGAGGACTTGCTATTGCTCTCTCCTAATAACATACGATTTTCCCTTTCATATTTATCTTGCTCTTCACACACACTAGTACCTGTGAAGATGAGAGACCTTAAAATGCACAGAGAAGGGGACACAGTAATATCTACACCACCTAGTGAAGAATTTTCTCTTGGGTAGTAGATAATAACAGATGTTTTAGAGGAAGGTGCCAGAGAGAAAATTATTAAAGTTTTCCCATAGGGAAGTGCCTGTGTTATGTTTCAGACATCTTTGTTTTGTTTGTTTGTGGCTTTGTTGTTGTTGTTGTCATTTTCTTATTTTAAAGTTCTTGTTTAACTTTCTAATAAAAAATGTCCAAATCTTTAAAGTAACCTATTCAACTCTTCAGACCTCTAGATATTTTCCTATAGCTGGGTACAGCAGCAGCTTCCCAAGTTCCTCCATGCTCCTGGCCAGAGATGTATGAACCAGATCCAAGCCTGAGACCTTTCAAACATGCATAATGACCTTGCTGTCTCAGCAGGGCTCATTAACATTGGTGCAGCCTGGCTGCTGGACCAGAATGGCCTTGTGCCCGGCTAGGCTGGATGATAGATGAGCAGAGTGCCTCAATTTGTCCAAAACAACAGGTAAAGTTCCTTATGCTTTCCCCTACAGAGCAGACATTTTCTTTCATGAGTGCTGAGAAATACCATCTTCAGGGCAGAAAGCAAGGGTAGCTAGTAAAATACGGGGAACTTTTCAACTAGGATATCCTCTTGATCATCTGAATTTTGAACAGAAGAGCCTAGAAATACAGATGTATTTCTCCTTTCAGTGTCTGCAGAGATTTGGGCTCCAGGCTATGCATTTGAGAAGGCAATTTCCACAGGCTATGAAATGCTCTCCTTGTCAAAACAAGATTATTTTTTTTTTCCACAGGTGATTAGCTGGCAATTTGGATAGCAGATGCTGAGTGATAGGATCTCACAAATCAGCAAATCCTGCTTTCCTCCCAGTCCACACCTGTTTTACTATCACCATGATGAGTGCTGAACCTGAATGTGATTAAATTTAAATGCCTCCCTCAGGTGGTTAGGAAAAAAAATAAAAAGGGAAAAACAACACAGTTTTGAGAAGTAATGCTCTGGCTAAGAAAGAAGCAAATTGAGCTGTAAGAAAACAGCATCTTGGCTTTTTAAAAGTTCATTTGCTCCTGCTGTTTACAACCTACCTAAAGACACATAGCCCTGGGTTTTTGACACCTCAGCTGGTGATGTTTTAAAAGATTATGGTATTGGATGGATTATAAATTGCAATTTTTCTGCTTTCATGTGAGTCTGCCCCTAGCAAGAAAGGAAGGACACAAGTCCTGTCGCCCTTTAGAAAATGAGCAGCAAATAGGATCCTGTTTTCCAAACTTTTACATAGCTATCCAGTTGCTTTCCTGTTAAGAGCTTGTTTTGAAAAGAATCCAAGTCAGATTTTGGTGGGGTTTTTCTGTTTGTTTGTTTTTGTAGACGTTAATATTTTATTCCAAATTGTGAATTGTAATAGCACAAAAAAAGTCTGTTATTCAGTAACACAAAAATTTTATGTCACCTATGTGGCTTTCCCTACAGCTGCTCCCAAAAATCGTATGGATTTGGAAGAGAGATTAGCTGCCAAATCTTAGCAGATCTCTATTATTTTACCTGTTCATAACATGGTATTATTTATTACTGAAGAACATTTAAAGCATTTTATATATATTGTAAACAGTTAAATATGTGATTACCATGTTTCATTCTGGATCAATTTTATTCACCTGGAAAGTTTGCATCTATGAAATGTAAAGCATTGGGATATTAACAAAAGTTTGAGTCAAGGAGGTCAAAAACACACATTTTTTTTTCCTCCTATGCAAATCCAACAAGTCTGTTATCCTCTACTCTTCTGATTTCATTGCAGAGATATTAGAGGAGTTACAGTAGTATTAGATTGGAGTAACCAAGTGGTGAATTAGATCCTGTTCATTTCATTACAGCAGCATAAAGCAGATGCAGTGTACATATGGGTCTCTGATAAGAAAGAAAGAAATTACACATTCTAGTAGTTTGAAATGCCTAACAGGAGAAAGCAATGCCATATTTATTTCCCATCAGTGAAACTTACAGACAATTTATATATGAGAAATAAAAAATAAAATTTGCCATAACAGCTCACTGTGATTTATCTTATTTTCAGGTGACAGTGTACTGCATTAGCTTCAATTGGAACAATTTGCTCAGCTTTCAGGTCAGCTTGATGCTGGACTTGTGTTTATGCGCAAATTAACTTGCTTTTTCAAATTTGTCTGTATGTGCAGATGAATTATTCTCCTGATTTGTCAGGAATTACTTAAACTTGTACAACAGAAACTGGTGAATTCCTGCTTGTAAAATCTCAGGCCATCTCCTCAGTGCTCCCCATCCCTCCTTTCTGCTTGCTGCTTTTTTTGTCCTGTGGATTTCAATGAATCTCCTATCATTCTATCACCATGCCAGAAGTTTAAAAGCTTCATCTCCTGACTTTACAATTTTAGTCACTGACTTCTCCTTTGGAGTTCAAGGGGTTTTTCTTCTATCCTCTACCGTATTTTGCAAACTTGATCACATTTTGTATTTTCACAATTCTCATTAGTATTTTTATGCCAAGGTCTTACTAATTTACATTCTGAATATTCCTGTCTGGAAGAAGATGTATGAACTCAATGAGGCAAGTGCCTGCATTTTCTTCACCTGAAATTTCTTCAAACACTATGACACCTCTGGGACTAGAAGCATAAGAGAAGGTCAAGGTAAATAATGCTGTCTAAGAACAGGAGTAGAACTCTTTATGTGAGGTTATTTGACAGGAGAGTGGCAGATAAGTAAAAGGTTTTTCATATTGACAGCATTATTAAAATCATTATAGTAAAATTTTTATGGAGAAATATTTATAAAATGCTCAATAAACAAATTGTCTGATAGAAATGGATGAGTAAATAACTGAGTTGCTTGGAAATTTTATGTCAATGAAAAGTGCAATTTCTATACACCAAAAATTTACCATTAAAAAAATGCCTGTGAATCTGGCATTTTCAATGAGAAAAAATTTTAAAGTTCTGTTTATTAAGCCAACTGAAATTTTTGAATTGGTAAATAAATGGACAAAGTAGATATTTACCAGTAGCATGGTCTGATGATCTGAAACTCAAGATGAGGAAATTAGTAGAGTACGGATAATATTTTTTCTAATGTTTAAAATAGGTGAAGAGTGGAGAAGGAAAAGTGTCTTATATCTTTGAATTATTTGACTAAACTGTCTGAAGAAGGCACAAGTTCTGTGCTTTCATGCTTCTTTATCCTCTTCCACAACAGTTCCAGAGACACAGGAAAAAGCACTGTAGCTTATGGAGAGCATCATACCTGGAAACTTTTACACAGGCTTTTCTACATCTATAACTACCATGTATCGCCCAAGTCTTAAAGTGTCACTTTGAAACCTAAAACCAAGTAGACAATACTTTATGGGATAGCTATGGGAGCTTTGCAAATCCATCATGGACAGACTTAGGTTTTTTCTGCTGCTGTCCCGTCAGCTGGGTGGCAGCCACATCTAGAAACAACACCTATAACAGTGTGATGCTTGAGCTAATTAACTTTCTTTGTAAGATAAATTAGTCCAAACACAGTTTTCTACTAAGATATTTGTACTGTATTTATATGGCTGAACTGGATTTATCTGCAGGGCGAAACTGGCTATTGCATAAGCATTGGTTAAACTAAGTATGTATTCCTCTGCCTTAAACCACTAATTCCTGGAGAGAGAAACCTGAAAACAAAGGGATTTTGCCATGGAGACTATGGTATTCATACCCACCAGAAATTTTATGCATAGACCCCTGGGAGAACCTTTCTGACTGTTATTTCCATCCAGCACAAAACATCAACTGTGCCCCTACCACCACCAAACCTGGCTACCCAGAACACTGTACGAAGTACACACTAGAGCATGATATATGCTGTGTCTGTCCTTGGAGATCCCACAAGGTACAAAATATCACAGCTGTTAAGTGCCTGGCAGATATACAAAGCCTTTCTCACCCCTTCTCCAATGTTTCTTAAAGGTTTTTTATCACCTTCTGGTTCAAGGTTATTGTTGATTGCCATGCAATTAGCACAATATTTTCTGGTAGAAAATGCAGGCAGAAAAAGATCACATCTGCCTGAAGCTGCTGTGCACAGTCATGCCTGGGAGAAAAGGAAGCTGTCAACACCATTCATATTTTCACCCATTGGCATACAACTCCATCACTCCATGGAAGACACCCAACTGCTTTCCATAAAAGTATTGAATCCTAGAGCGCTTTGGCTTGGAAGGGACAGTAAAGAGCATCTCATTTTAATCCACCTGCTATGGGCAGGGATGTCATCCACTAGATCAGGTTGCTCAAAACTCCATCCAACCCACTCTTGAACACTTCCAGGGATGGGGCATTCACAACTTCTCTGAGCAACCTGTTCCAGAACACCACCACCCTTAAAATGAAGAATTTCTTTCTGACATCCAATCTAAACTTACCCTCTTTCAGTTTAAAATGTGCCCCTTTGCCTTTGAAAAAAATCTCTTTTTTTTCATAAACTCCATTTTACTTTCTTTCTCAGCCTACTTTTCATCCTGCACTCCTTTACCAAACAGACTTCTCCCTGCAGCAGATGGTAATGAGTAGTGTCCAATGAGTTTCATGGTAATCATCAGGAGAGGATGTGAGAGAGGCTGGTCATGTCCAGAGGCCACAACTGCAAAATATCTTTCTATCAAGCGAACACAGAGATGTAGTCTCTTCTCTGACCCACATTTGGTAATCTTTGAGCAATAGAGGACTAAAACCTTGTTGACAGCTCAGCAACCTGCTATTGTCTTAGCATTTTGTTTCAGTTATTTACCATGTTTATACAGACAGATTAGTTGTTTTGGTTTTTTTCCTTGATAATAAATACACAAAATAGCACTGCCTCATCAATCTAGCTAAGTCTTCTCATCCTGCTTTCTGCTCCACTATGACCTTTTCATGCTGACTGAATAATGTGTCCCTTACACGATTTGTAACAGATATAGATTGCTTACCTTCCCTTTCTGCTTGATGACATACTGATTAATAGCACCATGAGAACTAGCTCCTTGTGATCAATTAATCATCTGTCATAATTGTTCAGTAGCTAAATAATTATTAATTTTGGGTGCTTGTGATAGTGAACGTTGACAATGTTAGAAAGGAGAACATGTTCCCTTTGCTTCGCTGGGGACCCGAGTTTAAATATCTCGTAGAAATAGATGTGTGTCAAGGCATTTATCCTTCTCTGCTCTGGATTGTAATAACTCCTTTCAAGGAATACATCAAAGTATTCACTAAATGTCAGCTGCTGAGGGAACTTGATAATGGAAAAGCAATGCTTTTCTTGGGCACACATTAAAGGTTTGAAGGCTGGGCCAGACAGCCCCAGCTCTGTTCATGAATAGTAGGATTCATGAGCAAAATTGTTTGTTTTCAGTCACTAATGACCTATGTGCAGAGAATTAAGCAGATTCATTATCTTCTGCTAGCTATCAGTGCACATAGATAAGTATTTGAAAACCTAACTCCTCAGAGGTAACAAAGGTGAAGTAGCCTCCACAGAGCCCCCTACTTCATCACTAAGCTTTTGGCACACAGGAGATCTCACCTGAGAATATGAAGGACTCTCTCTCTTTCCCTTTAGATCTGCAGTTTATCACTGGAGAGCATGCTAGGGAGTTACTAACAAAGGAGAATTCTGGTTCAGCATCATTATAAACCTAAGTGCTCAGAAGACAATTGTGCAATGCAGTATTAATTAACTGAGAAACCTGACATGGGAAACTGACTTTATCACATTTTGCTAACTCTTAAATTCCAGACCTATATAACAGTTTGTAGTAGTATGTAGATATAATGATAGTTGATAAAACACACTTGAAAGGTTAACCCTCCCTAAATGATTTCTATATAGAGATTTTACATTTACAGGTTTCCTTTAGAACTTGAAAAAGCCAGAGCTACTTCTCTGATCTTCCAATTAATTAAAAAAATCTCAAACAAACCTAAAAATAAAGACTAAAATTTATCTAATAGGGAAAAACCATTACACCATACATTCTTCTCTTCTCGTTTGAACACATACCCTAAGTACAGGGTTTGAAAGCAGAGACATGTAGGGATTCCAATAAGAATTTTGAATTTGTAAGCATTGTGGTGATGCAAATTCTGAAGATGGTATTCTTAGTCCTGACGATTCCTAGCCCCAATGCTATTCTAAAGGACTGATAATCCTTTGAACTTTATGCATCATAACATTACTGGAGGAAAAAAAATCTGAGATGAAATTTGTAATTTTTGGGTTTGGTTTGGGCACTGATGTTAGACTCAAGTGCATTGAGAGTATAGGAGGTAAACAACCTTTCTTGGTCTTGTTTCTTCCCATTAAAGGAAGCTCTAAATACTTCTGAAAAATAAGCACAAAGACTTAATAGAAGAGAGGTTAAGCAAATATTAATGAATGTACTCCTGAAATTTTGGATTGAAAACAAAACACTCTTTGGCACATATAGCAACATTTCCTTGCTTTTCTAAATTCTCAAGATTAATCTTCAGCGTTGAAATTTCAAGTAAGGATTCAGTTATCTTAAAGATAACCAAGTCTTTATATCCTCCTGAATTTGTACAGTTTTCTATATGAAAACTCAGGTCTGTGGTGATATTTTAAATGAAATTATAATTGCGCAGTTGCTTGAGCAATAATACTGATAAAAAAAATCAAATTATGGAGCTCCTGGAACAGCCAGTCTAGTTGGGTAAGAATCTAATTATACAAAACAGGTGCAGTAGTTTCCATTGTCTTGAATGAGAACCTTTGGCACCCAAGGACCTGGAAATGCAGCATTAATGAATGTTACCAGAGAAAAAATAATTTCTATTCTGAAAACCTAACAGATTAATATTATTATTTCAATACAAATATAAAGTATGACTTCTATATTATTTCCTTAGCAAATGATATAAGTAGGAAAGCGGCTGCTTTATGAGAAACACTGTTGTTAGGATATCCCCTCATAGGATAGCAGTAATTTTATATTTAATAATAATATTTGAATATAAAGGCAACATGGAAGTCAAATATTTACATTATGTTGTGTTGCCTCTTGAATAAATGACTCTTCTTCAAGACCAGCTTAAGAATTACATGTATGCAGACAATGACGTTTTCAAAAATAATTCAGCATGATTAATAGTCTTTGGCCAAAGAAGTTATTAATATGCTTTCCTAAGAGGTTAAATCCCTCTAACTGTGGGTCTAGCTATCTGAGATTTTCTTTTCTGTATATTTTTTTCTGATAAGTGATGTTTCTATTGCTGCACATTACAGAATGGATTCCCCTAGAAATTTTGAAAAAGAAATCAAAATCATATCTTAAATTCCTCATCATTTTCAGTAATCTACAAAATTGTTAAAGTTTAGACGAGCCTCCAAATTTTATTGCATCAACTTCTTCCTTTTTTCCTCTGATTTTTTTTTCTTTTCTCCCAGTTGTTTACACTTATAAATTTACAGGCACCTATTGGTAGGCTATGGTGAAACTATGCAAATGAAATAGTAAAATAGACTGCATTTGCTGACTCTACATAAGTTGTCAAAACAAAATTCATCTACTGGTCTGAAGAATTTACAGAAAGAAGAGAAAATAAGGGGGAGGGATGAAAGTAAATCTTCTACAGAGAGTATATATATAATTTTAGAATAAATGGTGGGTAATATATCATGCTACCCCTCTTTATCTTCAAAATTCACTTCATCTTTATTAAAAAAAAAACAAAAACCAAAAACCAAAAACTAGCCTCACATGCTGAGGATTTTATGGGCTTTGGACCTTGCAGAGCATTGTATCTCTTAGACTCGTTGCTTGTTAGCAAGATTTTCCATATCTGATCTGACCTTTAACTCAGGTAACTTGGAAGAATTCGTGGGGAAGGAAGGAAGATACTTAGAATTGTTCCAAGATTAATTTCATCTACTCTTAGAGATGCAGAGGTATCTTAAATATCATTTAATCAGATAGAGTGAAAGCTGAATTATACCCTGAAAATGCTCTTTTTTTTTTACACTACTAAAACATAAATATATCTTTTAGGTGATTTGCCTTCACTTCATTATCATGTCACTCTCTCCCAACACCTCTAATAATAGTTTGTTCACAGGAATTCAGAAGTGTGCTTAATTACATGAAGTTTCTGTAAAACTTTCACTCAAGTGGTTGCAGTTCATGTTCTTTTTTCTCTGCTAGGTATGATTCAATGGATAAGATAATGATGCCAGATAAATTTCTCCTCTTAAATTGTTTTTCAGTATATATTGATAACTGTTTATGATAATTGATACGGACTCTAATTTGTATAGATTTTTTACAGGGCAAATTTTCCAGGGGAACATCCTCAGGTCACCTTTTCTTACCAAACTGCTCTCCATTGTCCTAGGGCTGGTGGTATTCAGAGGTCCTGAATTATGGGAATAATAAGGTTTACTTAATTTAAACTACAGCAGTTTAATATGAAACTGGTTTATTCTATTTGCCATAATGGGCCATCAATCACATGAAAGGAATTTTGAATATCTATATTACTTCTGGCAGCTAATTTTTATAAGCTTGTGGGTAATTCAGGCATTTCTGTAGCCTAGTCTTTGGTAAATGGCTTTCACTTCAAGGTAGAAGTATGCTATGCTGCCCATGGCATGGAGATAAAATCCTTCTAAGCGTTTTCAGATAGTCAATGCAGCCAATTATTTGTTGGTTAGTTTATTATCGACTTAGGATTTTTTCAGACTTTCTTGTTTGTGTAATTTATTCTTCTGTATGCATGCTAATACTTCAACATTACCATAGTATCTGATGGTCACCATTGTTATTCTTAATATGTCTTTTGATAGCTACTCTTGTGGCAACAGAGAAACAGCAAGTCTTTCTCAAGGTCAGAACTCAAATCACATTATACCTGCAGGGTGAGGCTTACAGTGAGAGGTAATACCTTTTGGTAGGATAATAGATGCATATGGAAGAGATAAACCAGAATTTGGATACTCAAATAATTCCTCAGAGAATTGTGACTGTCACAACACCATGTTCACCTTGGAAAAAAAAAAAAAAGATCACATTTGCTCAGCAAAATGTGTTATGCAGATATGTACATTATGTTTCCAGTACAGCCAGGGCAGAACTTGCAGAGTTAGTTCTCTTGGGAAGACTTGTTCCCAATGATATTTACTGAGCTTGAGTTTTCTGCAGATCTTCTTGCCAATAAAAACATTTTTGCCTGAAAGCAAGCATAATAACAGTAAACAAGGTTGAAAGTACATTTAAAAAAGGGCTTAAATTTTTATTTACCCGGCATTAATAAATGCCCAGGTGTTTTGAATCCCCTTTGCATTGCTAAATCAGTGCAGCAAATAACAGAGGACAAGAGGGAAAGATAAAAGACATCACTACAGAAGTAAAAGAGTACACAAGACCTAATTGCCTCTCAACAGGAATAACACCTGTATTCTGTATTGTTGCAGCTTTACAACACTGTCTGAACTAATTCCACATTTTAGCCTTTCTTGAGTCATTTTAAGCAATTTCTGGAAGGGGGTTGTAGCAAGTAAGGAGTCCTACTTAAGATTTTCGTGGATAAAGCAACAACACCAGACACAAGAACAGTCTTAGGCATCTGTTTGGAACTCCAGTGGGTTGTATCCACTTATATTTAAATTTACAATCCCAAGCCCTTTGAACAGGTTTTGCCCAACCCCAGAGACCTCGATGTTTCACAGATCCACAGTCACCTGGTCTTTCAACACATGCAAAACACAATTTTTTTTACAGGACTGAGTTTGACACTCTTTTGCATAAGTTTTGTGATTGATTATAAAAAAAAACATGATGGATTATGTTTTTAAGAAAGAAAGAGGCATCACAAAGTGTTGTATTAGCAAAGTCAGAGGAAGCACAAAAGTGAAAAATGCTATTTCACAACTAAAACTAACAGGTTTATTTTCTTGGGTTTGGTTTTGGTACTTTTGAGGTTTTTTTGACACATTATAGTTATATCTCTTAATTCATCTACAATACCAGTGTTTTAATTTTGTTCAAAGAATTTAAAAGTAAAACAGGCCTTACTGGTTGATAATATAATGAGTATGTGTTAAAACCTCCATGTAAATGATCTCACTTGTTCTGGTATTGTTGTCTAGCACCAATATTTTTTACTAGTGATATACTGAAATACTTCTGACAGTCTTAATTATCTGATGGACAAACCACACAATAAAATTTTCAAACTTTGTTATATAAATGTTGTATAATAACAGGAGGACTATGCTATCACCCTCGGTTTGACTCTTCAAGTCAGTCAGCTAGAAGTCAGTGTTAAACATTTCAGAAATAATGAATGAACTGGTGACAATATATGGAAGGAAATCAGGGTCCAGCAAAGTTGTACACAAGAGGCTGACATGCTGTCAGAACCTGTCAGATTTGCACTTCAAACAGATAAAGGGCATTTATAGATAGCTTTATAAGGAGCTAGTTCATCTCTTAAGGAATAGATGATATCACAACTGCTCTGAGAATTCACCACAAAGCCATGCATTAAATATGAAGCTTTATTATATCTGAGCCTTCTGGTGGAGTTTACTGAATAACCCATTCTAGCTAGGCTCTGGGTTTAGATGAGGGCTAGCTGGGTTTAGATGAGGGTTTAGGCTGCCATCCAATCCAGGTAAGCACAGATAAGTATAGATATGGACATGGGATATATCCATATGGGTTATGTTGGTGGTAGGGGAGGAGGCATTAGGAGAGCAACTGGAGATTGCCATTCTCTCACTTTGAATGAAAAGCCTGTGACTACCACTTAGAAAACAAAGGGCTAACCCCAAGGACATGGACACCAATGGAAATTTTTCATTGTCTTCTTTTATTGATTTAAACAGACTCCAATCTTGCAATCTGTTCTATTAGTATTTTATTTTATCCAGAGATAATTTTTGCTGAAAAGTCAAAAATTTTGAGAGAAGTAGGATAGGTCAGGGTTGGGTAGCCTCTTGAATATTGCTAGAAGAAGTTGCTTTTGTTTAGCAAACAAGAAGCAAAATGGAGCAGTATTCTTCTTTGTAGTTATACCAGTGGGATAAACAACAGAGAGTTAGATGAGTTATGTGAGATGAAAAACTGATGTAAGAACAAATATAAATAAATATAGGTTGAAAATCAGTCTAAACATTGAAAGATTATGATTTTAGAACAGGCTTCCAATCACAGAAGTAAAAATAAATTTTATTATTAAAATTTATTAGAAGTAAAAATAAATCTACTAAAAATAAATCTAGAAATGAAACTCATTTAATTTATATGGAAATAGTGAGGAGTAAGACCCTGACTAATTGATTTCTCATCAGACCTCTTTTCTAAATTATAACCTCTTAAAACTAGAGGGGTAGAGAGAAGCACTCCCTCCCTGTGAATAAATTGTAGTTGTCTCCTACACATTGAGATAAAAAAGTAAAAGATCGTCTCTAAGTGTCTCCTGAGAGATCCCAAAATGATGATCCCACCAAACCCTGTGCTCTGAACTCAGAATCTAACAGGATTAAAGCTCAAAACCCCAAATTTTGGTGAAGTTACAAAGATATTTTAACTACTGTATTATTTTTTCAGTCTGAAGTGGATAGACCCTCTGGAAGGGGAGAAGTGGGAAGGAGGAAGGGGAATAGAATAAGAGGATAGACATGTTGTAACATTAGATACACTTCATATAGCAGCAGCATGAAGCCTGTAAATCTGCAGTGCTCCTCTACTGTTGTAGAGTGCGTGATTTGCACATAAAGGTCATCTAAGATTGCTAAACTTCTCTAGTATTAGATAGAAAACAACACCAGTAGCTTTCTTCTGCTTTCACTGTCCCTGTCTCAAATCTTTTCCTAGTTATGCCACAATGCAGGGCTTGGCTGCTTTGTGCATACCCTGTTGTATGTGAAGGATGTATGCAAATAACTGGGAAAGGCTGTTATCGGTCTCTTTTTGGTCACAATGATAAGATTAAAAAGATCATGGCCACAACACATGGCTATGAAACATCCTGGCCCCTCACTGGCAGCTGCAATTGCTGCTCCTGGACAAATAAGCCATAATAACTTTTAATCACTATAAAAAATGGAAAACTGAAAGCCCCCCACCAACAGCTACAACAATGAAAAGGAAGGTAATTGCAGCCAGTGGAAGTTGGTTACTATCCCAGTTTAAAGCTTTGCCTTGTCGTGATCACATTGGATTCAATCTATTCATTCAATAGATGTGTGTTTTTTGAGTTTAAAACACAGTGTATTCATCTTACATGTATACGTGTGAAGTATGTAACTTTTAAAACAGAAAATGGAAATTATATCTAACAACGTTTTCTAGATCAGGTGAATATACAATGTTACTGAGAGGCTTTTAGTTGATATTGTTTCCTAAGGAGTAAAAAGGAGGGGAGTGCTTCTTTTGACCCATGGAGTTGGTGAAAAAAAATATAATTTTTAATTACAGCATCAGGTACTGAGCCTCCAAAGCAATTTTTTTCATCACTGTCTAGTAATACTCTGCAGCAAAATCTTAGTCCAAGACCTTGACATGACCCATGATGAACAATGAAGTGTGTGATTTTTTTGGACTACCCTTAGGACTGAGCTGCATGGCTTTTAAATGGGTAAAGGCAGACTTATAATAGACTTCAAAGTCTTTTCTATTTTGTTCTTATTGCCATGATAGTGGCTCAGTCTGATAATGCAATTTCAAAGCATTATCATGTAAGTAGCTTTCATATTGAATTAGTGAAATATAACAGGTTAAGAAAAGTAATGCATGCTAGACCTCTCTCACAATAAGCTTCTGCATCTTTTCACCACAAAATGACATCTGTGACCTTTTTCTTTCCTTCTCAGTACAGTCAGTCAGTATGAAAAGTTCTGCTCTATGGTTAAAAATAGATCACCCCACCTATTCAATGTTGTTCAGAGGAACATGCTTGTCTGCCTTGAAAGCAAAACAAATAAGGTAACAGTATGAAATTATGTAGGAAAATACATTTTGTGTTCATATTTTCTTTATTAGCTTGACAAAAAACTATGACAAGGACAGGAAAATAATTGACCATAGTACTCAAGTACCCCAAGTATCTTCCTACTTGTCCAGAGAAACAAAATCTTATGTACCCTGAACATGCAGGTATTGAAACCTAGAGATCGATCTGACTTGAAAATTTACCCATTCAGGGAAGTGTAAAATCTACTTCCTTTGCATGATGCACAAGCAACCTCAAAAATGCATTCAGCTTTCTTACTTGCCTCTGAACAGATACACTTTTATTTTACAGATGCAATGCTATATTACTCATGTAATTAATAACTCATAACTATACCAGCATATTTCTTCATCCTCTACAACTCTGAACCAAAATCTTTGTAGTTATGAAAGTTTTTCACTTACATATGACAAAATTTCTCAAGGAGTGACACCCTTGCTGAAAATGTTGCTTTATTGCTTATTGTATTAATGAGTTACTAAAATAATAATAAATTACAGCATTTGCTGAATATTTTTGTCACTAGCCATCCTTCAAGGATTTGTCTTTATGTTTAATTTCTGATTCAGAGTATTGTCAGCCATGTATGGCATAGAGTTTGGCTAAAGGCTGTTGAAAGAATGTTGGCTGCTGTGATTTGTCACAGCCTCAGCAGTTTGTGTAGAGCTGTTTGCAAAGATTATTATACAAATTGATACAAATCGAACATGTATGATATCCTCCCAAGTGTAAAAATAATGGTTTGATAAATAAAACTATGGTTTTGTTGGTAACAGTCACACAATGAAGGACATCCTAATCTCTAAAGCTAATGGCAAAAATAGCACTTTCTCAATGTTGGGATGATTGTTGAATTGTTTTCCTTTGCTGAATATGGTAGGCAATAAATTCCCTTATTATGAAGATTGGTCACATTGTACAAAAAAGGAACAGTAATGATCTAATCTAGGTGAAAGTCACATTACAAATACAGCAATAAAATAATAATAATAATAATAATAATAATAATAATAATAATAATAATAATAATAATAATAATAATAATAATAAATCTATCTAGTTTGCACCATGAAAAAAAAGGACTCTGATACTTTTGTAAGTGGGTTTTGAATCATGAGAACTGTATATTTTTTGTACTTTACCCACCACCACCTGCTTTTCTGTTCCTTCACCTTTAAAGGCTTGTGCCCAGTGCTGCTGCACAGCTGTGGGTGCTGATGGCATAATTCCAGCACACTGTGCTTCAGCTTCATTTTCCAAACAAATCAAGCAGGAGCAACAACACTGCATGGTTTTGGTAGGCCTGAGCATATCTAGAAAATATTAACCCTAGAGTAGATGCTTCCTATCTTGGCAGAATCTGGCTCTATACTGAGGACTCCAGTCAAGAGCAGAGTGATACTATAGTTCCCTTTTTTACAGACAGCAAAACAAAACAGGAAAAAGATTTTTAAGTTTTTCTATTGTCAGTATAGCACTGGATGGTAATTTACATAGAGGTAACCACAAAAAAAAAAAATAGAGATAATCATGGAAGAGAATTTTACACAGCCCATGGAAACACTAGAAGTGTGTGGCAAAGGCACACTAAAATTTCATCCTGACCCATTTTTCCTCCTGGAGAAGTATTTGCCTCCTTTTCAAATGATGGGTACAACCACTAAACCCCTGGCACCTATCTCCATTGTGGGCAGAGTTGCAAACCTTAAATCATGTGAATAATACTAAAAACACATATTTAATCCTTGGGGGGCAGTGTTTCTCTACACAGGTATCATTCAAAATTATCTCTCAAAGCTTGAGGATGAAGGAATTAATGTGGAGGATAATACACAAACACATTTGATGCCTTGATCCTCAAATCTCATAATTAACTATGACAGTGTGCTCATGATGCTGCTAAGAGAACCTGAATTTTGGAAGACATAACCTGTCTGCGATGTATTTTTCTTGCTCTATTTACACTGAACTAAAAGGAAAAATACAGATCAGGAATGGGTTTTATAATAAACCCTTAACAAAAGAGATATTTCTTTTATTTTTTTCTTTGGAGGACTTGAAAAAAAAAATATTAGGACATAGTACACTGATTTAAGATGCTTCTGAAGCTAAGCAGTAATTTTGCTTCGTGAGTCTGATGTACAGGTAGAGCAGCCATAATTTAATGGATTAAATTTGAGTTTAAGAGATTGCAAGCTCCAGTCTGTTGAATGAATCAGCCCCTTGAAAATAATGTGGGTTTTTGATGGAGGCTAAAGACTCTGAACCTCAGTGACCTGGCTTATCTGTGCAACATGGAAAGCAAAGTTGTTATCTACAAACACAACAAGTGTATGAGGCAACAGGAAATCTAAATTATTAATAAAACTGGGCTTGGTCAGTGATTTTTCATATCATATCTTTCTTTCCCCTTCTGTATTTGAATATATGATAATTGAATTTAATGAGGGGGAAAAAAGCCAAAATCAAACCCACCAAATTTCTTATAGAGATTAGATTTTTGTTTTAAAGATTCTTGGGAGTTTTAACTACTCTTTTTATTTTTTTTTTTTTTTTTTTTTTTTTTAACCTGATAGATAAATGGGGAGCTGCTACTCAAGTATCTTTCTTTCTGGTTTATTTCATTTGATTTTCTTTTTTCACAACAGTATCTTTCAATTAGCATCCCTATTTATCCACTCTGTCTTTAGGCTGCTCTGTTGCAACTCCCAGTTTTCATGAACCTTCTGTTCCCCAAAATTCTCTCTTGCTTTTTGTATTCAAACTTAAGTTTGTTAACAGACTTTGTTTGTAGATGACTTTACCAGTTATAATTAAGAGTAATTCTACAGTATCAACAACATGGAGATTTCTTGTTTACCTTACAGTAAAAAACCTCATCAGATTACATGTATCCCTAGTGCAGTGCTTTTCTTCTGGGCTCTGCTAAATACTAACATATTTTGCAGGCTAATGGAAAATTTTACCCTTTGTTTTCTGACAAAAAGTCTATATCTTGATTAAAGTCTCAACTTCTCTTTCAGTAATAACAATTTTAAGGTGTAACTAATATAATCCTGCTGGATTTTTTCCAGAATTACTAGAGAGATTGGACCTCAAAAAGTAGAAAACGAATTCAGATGGAAAGAAAGAAGATTGTTGTGTACCTTAATCTCCACAAATCTATTGACTTCATAGCCATTTTCTTACCCTGCATAACCATATTAGTGCAAAACTGCCCATACCTCCACTGGCTGAAAAACAACAAAAAAATGCTGCATCAGAGTATAAAAGAAATGGATGTTGCTCAGGAGGAAAGAAATTTCCTGTGTGCATTACTAGCTAATCTTGTGACTCTGTAGGACCCTACCATGCATGTTGACTTTCACTCTGGAGAACAAGAACTTGTTTTAAGAGACGAGGAGCTAGAGTGGTGAATGGAGTTTCCATCAGTGTATGAGGCTATAAAGATAAATTACTCTGTTCCTCTGCAAATCACTTGGAGCAGAATTTCATTAAAGAACACTTTTATCAAAAACAAAACCTCATGTTGAGTTATACTTTAGCTTAAAAGAGCTCAGATAGTAGTTATTCTATCACAACTTAACACACTTTGCTCCAGGGGGTAAGTTACACTTCCAGATAAAATGAGGACCTTGCTCCTTGTCTAATTTTCTTCACCTCCTAGGCACTGCATCTTATTGAGCTTCTCTCTACCAGTTTAAAGAGCCTTTTCATACCAGAGAACTTTTTCCTATGCAGGGATGGACTTTCAAGACAGAATGACTTTCTTTTTGATAACATTCTTGGCCTGAGATAGTTTACTCTTTTAGTCTCCTATAGAAATATTCTAGTGAAATTTTCCTGAAGTTTAGTTAGTCAACTGCATTTTTAAACCTTTCCTCTCCCTGGTGCTTCCTCCCTAAAGTAACTAAACAAAAAGTTGGACATTTTCATAGCACAATAGAAGTCATCAGAAAACCATGGAGAACATGAAAGTACCATTACCAGTTTTAGGTACCATCATTCCATCTGTTTACTGCTTTGTTGTCTCAATTGTTCTGTCTTTGGATATCCAAAATTTCTCATATGGAAAAAAGATGATAGAAGGGAAACATCACAGGCTTCTCACATTCCTATTTTAAAATTTCAATTTTCTTGTGCAAGTTTCTATCAAAAATTTGACAAATTAAAATATACAACACATTCAGCCTGAGATACCTAGCTGCTACACAGTATAGGGTTTAAATAGATAATTTAAGGTTTATTTAGGCTTTTTTTTTTAAGCTGTCTTCTGTATTTAAGAAATACTCAAAATAAGATTCTCGCTCAAGGCTCTTTGGGGACTCTGTTGATAGGCAAGAAAAACAGCTGTTTATATAGCAGCATCACTTCAGGCATGGGCTGAAGCATGCACTTATTTGTCAATAAATCATGTTGTATGTAATGTAAGCAAACAAAATAAAAAAGGAAATAAAATATTTTGCATTTATACAGCAAATCCTATGTATTATTTCAAATAAATTCAGAGTGGCAAATAAAAACCTTTTTATTCCTGCAGGACAGTGGAGCACAGAGATGATTGATGTATCATTGGAAGCCCGTAGATAAAAGGACTAAACTGAGATGCACCTAAGGTATGAGTCCCTCTTGCCCTATTTACAGTGCTTTTTCACAGAACCTACTAAAATTTGTAAGAATCAGAGCCAGCTAAAGTTCTTTTAAATTCGGTCTGGAAAGAAGTTATTCCATAGAAATATTTGTTGAATAATGCATTTGGATGAAGATCATTCAATCAGCACTATGAAAGTACAGTCCTTGCAACTGCAGGTGAATATACATTGTAAGAAACTCAAGTACTAGAAGTAGCTCATGGGCTCTTCACAGCAAGCAATGACTTATCAAGCCACATGACAGCAAGGTACACGATCACAACATCAGTTCAATGCAAAAAGTGATTTTCTGAAGAAATCATGACAGCTGGCTTACAGATAACTGCACTGCTTTCTGTCAACTTTTAAATAATAGGCTGTAATAAAACAAACAAACAAACAACCACAAAAAAAAACTTGTCCAAAACTCTCGTAGGAAAAAGTGTCTGGAGTGAACTATTTGTTTCTTGGTATTTCGATATGAGTTTTAATAATTTAACTCTTGAAAACTCAAGAGCCTGCTCAGCTGAAAGATGAAAGGATACAAAGGACTTCACCATGGAACTAAAATATAGAACCATATTTAGCTGTGCCTCAGAAATAAGTGAGGAAAATACGCTGCATATTCACAAATCCAAAATTCTTAGTACTTTGTGTCACTGACCTTCTCCTCAAAGTATGGGTAATAAGAACATGGTCAGTTTCAGGGATTTTCCTACTTTAGTGTTTGCACTAATTTATATCAAGTTTTTCTTAGAATTTGCCCCATAAAATAAGGAAGGAATTTTCTGTGTTATAATGGCTTAGAGGAAGATATGCAATATCGAATCAATGTTTTGTTTAAAATTTGTTTTAAATTTTTAATAAACTGAGTATAGTGTATTCAAACAAGAAGCAGTGATCCCAGAAGACAGTGCAGGCAATCTTGGTGATTTAGCTGCACCAGTTGAATAACAGCAGTCAAAAAAACCTAGAAACATAGAAAGAAAGGGAAAAAGACAGAAACTGGATGATATTTACATGCACATGTATCCTGGAGCTGCCAGAGCTACCAGATTTCTATCTCTTCCTTCTGATAAGTTTGAGGACTGAGATAATTAACTGATTACATTAAAATGGAATGATAACAGGAAGTACATCCCAATGATGTTCAGCAGAATGATATGGAGAGCTGAAAAACCTCAGCATCTGTCACCGTGATGTCTGTGAGAGGATTCTTTTCTGAAGTACAAAAGGAAAAGTTAAAATAAGCCAAAGTATAGTGAGAAGAAATAACAGAAGAGACCACCAAGGAGTGATCTTAGAATCATCCAAAGGTTCTCAGTTTTGGTCAGAGCAGCAGTTTGAAGCTAGAGATGTTCATATAGATGAAGTTTCAAAGAGAAGGTTAACCAAAGACTGTTAAGTATCTCATCCCTTAACTTTGTAATATATGCAGGTTTTTTCTACAGTCAGCAAGAGAAGCAAGACATTTCTGGGAACTTCCAAAGGGCCAGCCTAGGATTTTAACCTTTCCCACTGACTTTGTAAAGCAAATCAAGTCATCTCCCTGCTGAGGAGATGCAGCAAGCCAAGGGATTGGGAAGGAGAAGTTTGAGTTGACTCATCACAGATAACTAATGAACTTTCTCCATCTTCCTAGACCCTTGGCCCACTACCTACATATATTATGAGCATTTATTTCCCAGTTTCAAACCCAATACAATGTTTGGGTTGTCCTTCACTTTCCAAAAACTGAACTCTCTTTTGACAGAGTGTGCTTTGGACTGGCTTTTGAAATAGTGACAGACAGGGGACCTAAGACTTTAGCTCTTCAGGGAATTGAAGCCAAGAGATATTGTATCTCAGAATAACATTTTCCAGGGGATATTTTCTCCCTTTTCCTGCCTGACTAGAGCCATGGCATGAGAAAAATGCGCAAGCTCACGCAGTTGTAAAAACGCAATGAAAAAGGAAACTGGCTGCAGCTGTAGTCCAAACATGACTTAAGAGTGATGCAG
The DNA here is from genome assembly GCA_013398595.1 of Tychaedon coryphoeus. NCBI lineage: Eukaryota > Metazoa > Chordata > Aves > Passeriformes > Muscicapidae > Tychaedon > Tychaedon coryphoeus. The sequence continues at coordinate 862,000 of WBND01000209.1, forward strand.
TTTTTATCTTATGTCCTTTCCTCTTTTGTGCTTTTCTCTTTTTAGCTGAGAGATAGGTACTCATTTATTCAACAGGAGCAGATATATTTCTCTTCATATGCAATATCACTGCTTCAGATTCCTAAAGAAAGCTATGGGTACCTCGAGCAAGAGAAGCATTATTTCTGTGACCATTGAAACTCAAATTATACCCACATGTTATGTTAGGGGTCTAAACCACTATTAATTGAACACCTGTATAAAGCTCACGCTGTGTTTCTTATGATGTATCAAATGAGCTCAACAAATACCTATCCATAGCTCCTGTTACACGGAGGAGATTGAGAAGTTCCTCAGGAAAAAAAAAAAAAAAGTTGATTTCTTTCTGTTCTATTGGTGAGAATTAATTGTGATAGACAGACTCTGTTGTCTCCTTAAGAGGGTGAGTAAATCTATAAATACATACTTTCTTTCTGATGTTTCTCAGGATGCAAGTATTTAAAATAATTTTAGTCCTGGATGTAAGATTTATACATGCAGTATTTGAATTCAGTATTTTCCACTTTGCTATTTGCATATGTGCAACTACATTCTATTTCCTCTTTTTCCTTCCTATCTCAATCCTAAGCAATGAAAATATTTGGATGGACATCTCTACTCTGGAAGGGAAACAAACAGTGTAAGCATAGAAGCGAACAGGGTGTTTGAGGGATTGAAGGGTTACAATTAAAACTAAACAGAGGAAGGGAAAAGTAAAGTCTTTAAGAATGACCTTAAAGGAGACAGGGAAAATGACAAAGAAAATAACAGTCTGTAAAAGAAAAAGGGATCCACACTGGGATGAGAGAAAGCAAATTGTTGGGAAAGAACAACAAAGCAGAACAGACAAAAGTGGGATTTGAAAGGGAAGCTTCACATATCCCAGGGTCTCAGCACCGTGGGGTTTTGTTTGTTGGGGGTCTTTTTTTGTTTGTTTTTTAAAATGCTTTCACAAGGAATGGGAGAAATTTTATTTGCAATGTTATCACAAAGGAAAAAGTCTGCCAAAACCAATGAGATGCCTTGAAATGTTTGTTTATTATAATAAAGTAAAATGGGAATGAACCCATCTTGATTTCATTAGTATATATTTGCAATAACAGCAGCAAAACCAGCAAAAACAATGGATATTTTTAGAGAAAGTGGCAAGAAATATGAGTGATAAATGTAGAATTAATTTTTTTCTGAAAAGGAAAAGGAAAGGAAGTACTCAAAGGAGAGGCAAAAAATAAAACATGCAAAACTAGAAAAAATGAAATTCAAATATGACACCGGGGTAGGAGGTGGAAGAAGATAAAAAATAGAATATAATTACCTACCAATAATTTTTTAAATTTATGAATTATATCATCCATAATCTCATGACAATATCATGTCTGAGTGCCTAAAGGCCAAAAAGGGTTTCATTCCCCCTCTTCCCCCCAAGAGGCAATTAAGAGATGATGACGTCAGGTCATTATTCCTGTTTAGCACTTTGCCTCTGCTTTTCCTGTGGCAGGAAAATAACTGTTTTGCAGTGGAGCACTCAGTGCATGGATCCCAGTCCAGCAATAGCAGCTTTGGAAGGCTGCATGGCTGCCCCAGTTTGTTTACCAGTTTATTTGCATGTACTGGGAAAAGAAACCAGCCAAAGTAAATCTCATTGATCTGTGAGACTTCTTGCTTTCCTCTCCTCTCAAAAGCCAATGAAATCCCACTGTAGCCACCACCCATACTACTACTCTGATTTCTGATTATAAAATACCCCTGTCCTTTCACACACAGATAGGGTGAATGCTCAGAAGGGGTATGGCCTTTCAATGTGGAGACAAGAAAAGTTTTAGGAATGAGAAACCCTCTGACCACTGAAAAACTTATGAGCATCAGGAACTCTGTTTTCAAGAGGGCCTATGCTCTTCTCTGATGTAGTTGATATTTATTATGATTAATATGACCAATGTAAAGTTTAGGTCATTACAAAAACATAGGTATAGGGAAGGAGAAATGGCACTTTGAAAATAATAAATCCTAACAGTGATATTAACAGGAGCCTAATTCATATTTTTAATATTTACAAGTATTCAAAGCCATTTTTGCATTAATTTAGAAAGAAAATTATTTTATTTGGTTTTTAATTTTTTTAATAAAGCATAAAACCCATGTCTTGTGAAGATATATATAGAACCTTATTTATACAACTAACTAAGCTGCAATGACTTCCCACATATATGTCCTCAAATGAGGAACAAACAGGATAAGAAATATTGAGGGGAAGGGAGATTATCCTTCAGAAGTATTTTGTAACATTGCAGAAACTGTCCTTGTGATATTAATTAAATAAAGGCTAAGTATTATGATAGGGAAGACAATAAATACACAGAGATAAAAGTAATCCCAGGTTATAATGCTACAGGAGGAAAAACTTTTCTCCAAACCTTGCAGAAAGGTGGAAAGTCATATTTCAAGAAGAGATAGGTACAATGTGGTATTTTTATTTACACATAACTTTACTTTTCAAATTACCCAAAATTATTCAGAATAAATTAGCACCGTTGTACTATCAGATGCAAAGAAGGTGAAAAGCTTCCCGATTACCACAAGAAAAACAGCAAAAACGAAGATTGAAGTTTTAGTGGCATTTATAAGAACACCTGTTCTGGGATCCATGGAGCTGGCAGTGCTGACTTGTGTACCTTGCAGAGAGGTAATTACATCATGGACAGCAGCAAACCAGCAGAAAGGGCAAGGATGACTGCGTGGCTAGCACAGGAGAGATATTTTGTTAGAGACAGCAGAGCTCATATCCACCACCCCACTACTGGTTTGGTCAGGTAGAGCCTCTGATTGATGCATGCAAAAGGAAAGACATGACAAAGCAGACCAGCAGTTGAAACTCAGAATGACTTTCTGAGTTTCTGTCTTACAGACTTTCTGTCTGTAGTTCTTTCTGATTCACATGCTGAAAGACTGATAGTGAGAAACTTGCCAGCTTCACGAACACGCTACTGAGATTGCAATCAAAAGTCTCTTAATTTCTGCACAGCAAAATATTGGTTTTCCTGGACACAGAATTGTGATGAATTCTGACCCAGAAAAAGCAAGCAAAAAAGCAAGCACAATAGCACAAAAAAACCCAAAGCAAACCAAAACAGAACAAAAGAAACAAAAAAACAAAAACAAAAACAAAAACAACCCAACAAAACAAAACAAAGAAAAGTTGGAGAAGATGAAGATAAGATTTGATTTTTCATGTTGTTGGTATGAACAGCTGCATTAATCACTATTTTTCATCATAGTTGCAATGATTTTGGTGCTGCCACAATTTCTGGCCTTGTGCAGTCTGCAGACAGTATTCTCCTTGTCGTGTTATCCCCATTTCAAGAAACTTGAAAAGCTCTAGGGCAAATGTACTGGTGAACATCATATCATCATATCATATCGTATCATATCATCATATATCATATCATATAAATCATATAATCTCATCATATAAACACTTCTTAGTGAAATCTCAATTAAGTTACTTTTATGATTTTTTGGGGACACAAACAATAGTTGTAAAACATTCATCAGGTTTATTGATCTGCTTTCTGGAATGAACTAGATGTAGAGATTAGTCTACTGTCATTTGGTGAGTGATGTTTTTTTATAAAATAATAATGAGAAAGCTTTTTAAAAATGTACCTGAAAGAGAAGGCTAGATCTGAAGAGAATACAGAAGATTGTTTTAGGGTGGGATAGGATGAAATCCAAAGAGCAGTGTAAGATCAAAAAACAAATAGAAATCTGTATAGACTGTGGAAGAAGTCACGAAAATAAATTGAAGCTTGAGGGAAGGATGGAATGGAAAAGGACAAAACTAATAATTTATTTACCAATCCAGTCATTTAAAATTCTAATTTATGTACCCATCTATCTTCCTCTATGCTGTGTGTAACAAAACTTTCATCAATATAACATAAAGATGTCAAGTCCTTGAGCTTTGTCCTCCTCTTCCCCTGGAAGCACTGGAGGATATTATTAATGATTGTTCCTGCCTCAGATCTCCCTCTCTTGAAGGTGAAGAAGCTGAGCAAGGCCTGTTATTATCATCTTTGGCTCTGATTTCTTTACTTCAGACTGTCTTTAGAAACAAGTTTGGAAATACCTGAAGAGAGATGACCTCACTGGGGAAATTATCAGCTTAAAAAAACCAAATACCACTACCAATCACCCCGCAATCAAACTGCCTCAAACAAACTCATTTCTTACAGGGGGCTTTTTTCCATGGTGTTGCTAGCTGGAAGAGCTATCACTGTGTGACTGTTCTAAGCTTGGTCCATGCTGGCAGGGCATGCAGCTGTACAGCAGGGCACAGAGCTGCTGTGACATGAGCATTACAGCTCCCACCTGCTTCCCTTGGGGGACTTCTGTGTCTCTCTTCATTTATCACCACAGCAGTGGGCATTATAGAAGCTTGAGTTTCATAGTACAATGTACTGTGCCTCCAAATGCTGTGTTTGTGAGATTAATTCGTTCTTCCCCCCTTTCTGCTCTCCAGTCTGAACCCATGGTTTACAAGCGCTAATAATCATATCATTTCATATCACAGAGACATCCTCTTATGTCTCTTATTAACACATAGTGAATTCTCAAAAAATATTTTAATGTACCAATTAAAATCTTTATATTTACTCTTTATCTAATATTGCTAAACAGTGATTTTTTTTCAAATAATTTTATAAATTTATTACTCTGACGTTTCAAAAACTGAGGCCACTACAGTCCAAGAAGAAGTGAATCACTCTGCTCACTATTTTTATAGTGAGACTGAAACTCTCACCTCAATAATTTATAATCTGGTATTATCTAAACTCCTGTTGAGAAATATACAATATAAAATCATTAGAGGTGAGCTGAGAATTTTAGAACAGATTTATCAAACACATTATTTGATAAGACATGCAGGTCTTGTTGGACATAATTCACCAACCTCACGTGAAACTTCTTAGTAACAAAAAATTTTAAAATAAAACAGCCTTAGGAACAACTCCCAACCACTCAAAGCAATAGCAAATCACAACAATAAAGGCAAATCTATGATCAGAATGGTCAACTTAACTAGAGTGAGATTTTCTATGTGTAGTTCTATGTACATACATCACTACACCAATCACCATCTTGGTAATCCACTTTTAAGAAAAACAAACAAACAAGGATAACATTTTAAATAGGTATTTAATCAATACATTGTTACAGACATACTGGAATCCTAACACAAATAAATCCCATTTAGAATGCAATTTGATTATATTAATTGGCTATATGCTTCCAAATCTTAATTTTCCCTCAGGTTATAATCTAACTGTCTTTTCCAGTTTAAAAGCAGTCTTTTTCCATGTAATACCAACTATGAATTGCACAGTATGTTTTTAGTCAAATTTTAATACCTTAGGTGGAAAACCCTTTCTCAGAGAGCTGATATTTGTGAGCTCTGTACATTCTTGTCTGTTTTAGTCCCCATTTTCTTTAATTCAAAGAGTCATAAAACTTTCAGTCTTAAACTGATAATCTAAAATCACATAGCAACCTGAAACTGATTTCTTATTTAAGTATATTGTTTTCATTCAGTACATTTTTATTCTCACTCTATATTAAGCAGGATGGAAGGAGCTGGAGTGGGGCACAAGTAAGTCAAAAATGCACATTATTTCAGATGCTCTGAAATGTTAGGGAGGACTAGACACAGAAATCTCTGGAAGATGAAAGTCATCATTTGAGAAAAAAGACAGTAAAACAATATATGTGAGTCTTGATTTCAGATCTCTTATTAGAGAGTATTTCTCTCAAGCCTGGGGCTTGGAGGCTTATCTTCCAAATGGCACTTAAAATGCAGGCAAAGTTTCCTAAATGCCAGTTTCAGTTTTGAATTGACTATGATCAGGATAATTGAGTGCATGGAAGGATATGCCCCAGCTACAACTAAGGATACTGCAACTTTCACAACATCCTTACTTTGAGATGTCGACAGTATCAACAGAATTTGAGCTACAAAACTGGAAAGATACAGGATTAAGAAAGAAATAATGGATTTAATAGCAGTTAGGTGAACATCTGTCATAGAATCCCTGAAAGTGTCTGTGTAACATTGCATTGTCTTTCTGTGTTTCCACAGAGAAGTGATTAACAGAGCTGAGGTCACCACGGAGAGTACTAGAGGAAAAAAACAGCCTACAAAGTAAAGAAGTAGCAAATAGAGATATGAACTATCCCAGTCCGTGATGTGAGCTGTGCTATTTTCTCTGCAGTCCCCTGTTGAGCTGCATAGGTAAGTGCTGGGTGTAATCCATAGTAAAGGAAGAGAAGTCATAGAGGAGACCACCAGCGATCCAAGAAGAAGCCATGGCACCATCCCAGCTATTCTGCGCTTGATCTGCAGCAGCAGCCAGTGGGTAATATTGATTATTTTGACACAGTACAGTACGTTGAGCCAGGTACTGAACCACAAGCTGCTATGGTTTACAAACATCCACACAGCACCAAAGTCCTTGTACACTGAAGCCAACTTAAATACATCTGCAAAGTAGAGACTGTGGATGTGCATCAGGACCGTGACCTGCAAGATAAATCTTGATGTGCTCAGAAAGATCAGGATCATATCAGCAGAAGATATTTTTTTGTTTTTGATCCAATTAATGATATTAATGGTTGTAATAAATCCATTTCCAATAAATCCAACAATAACTTCAATAGCTACAATGCTAATTGAAATGATAAGAAGTGGTGGCAGCATCTTGCTGCTTTGGTCACTTCTGATTAGCCTGTGCAGCTGTGTGAGAAATCCAAATGGTATCTGACTAGTCACAGCTCCTGACTGCTCACCTTATATCCAAGAACAAAAAACATCTGGAAATGATAGCAGATCTGGAAGTGATAGTGAGAAATTATTGTTCTTCCTGAATGTGCAAATCAGAGAAAGATTTAATAATTAACTCTAACCTTTTACATGCATAAGATTTGCCTATGCTTTTCCTTTGGGATGTGAGATAGCGATCTGTATTAACCTATCCATCTTGTGTCCAATTGTTTATATTCTTGTCTAGAGTGACAGAAAGCTCTGGTTACAGAGTTACAGCACCTGGTTACAGCAGTACCCAACAATGTGGAGGGGGATGCGACATAAAACCCAACAGAGGCACCACTATATCTCACCAAAGATACCTTACATTGTAACTAGTACCTTTCCGGCTCCCTTGAAGGTTTATAAATTATAACTAGACCAATTAGTTGGAACCATTTTAACAAGGAGAAAATTATACAGCTTACAAGAGGAGTATTCTAGACAACAAGGCTGTTTTTATCCAAGGATTTTTGCTACATTTAGCTGATCACTTCTTATATGTAATCACATATATGGGATCAGAAGATGAAAGTAGCCGATGTGCAGAGGACAGGCAAGTCAAGTAGAACAATCCACCTAGCAGAACCCTGCTAAAACCCCACCCTCTGCAGCTGTTTCACCATCTCAGCTTCTATCTCACCTGCATGCCACACAGTTTGATAGTGAATTTAGACCTGTTCTGCTTTATACACTGAAAATGTGCCATCCATCTTCATCCATGTCATTGTCTAATGCTATAATGAGCAGTCCAGAACAGTGGTGGGCCTTACTGATCTGCATCCTGCATTAGTTCTTATTTATAAACAAATATGTCTGATTTAGAGAACAATGTGTTTTCACCTTCTCAATCTCAAGAGAATCCAAACTATGAAAACAATATTGGAAAATTTATATTGTCAATATATTATTTATTGAAATAGAAAAATCTGTAATACAATAGGACTGTGACAACAGGATGAGAAGCAGCTGATATCATTAGGACACTGGAAAAAGTCTAGAAGTTTTTTTGGTAGTAATATATTTACTGATTTTGTGGGAGAGTTGATAAATATTTCATTTCTCTACATAGTAAAATCTTTCAAAGTAAAAGATAGACTGAGCTTCTAATCTGAACATGGTAAGAATTGTCTGTTGGATTTACTTCTTAGCTTTACTTTCCTGCTTCAAGTTTTTGTTGAATTTTTGAAAAGACAAGGAGTTAATAATTATTCATTAACCTATTGAAATTAAAAGCTGGATTTAAAATCTTTATAGTTTTTGTTTCTGTCAGTAGTTCATTGATATTAAACTTAGATTTCATTTTTGGTCTTGGTAATCTCAAAAGCTAGGAGCTCTTTTCTCTAAAAATTGAACATAATTTTGCCATCACAACAATGCAAACTGTGAAAAAAAAAAAAGAATTGAGGCATATTTACAAAATATTGCATATAAGTTTCCGATTTTAAAAGCCCAAAACAATTTAAAAAACAAATAAATTTAAACTAAGAGCATGTTAATATGATAAAAAGGGCTGGTTAATCTGTCACAGCAACTTGACAACACCCAACACTTGCTCTAGACTGAAAATGGTCATCATCTCATCCCCTGGTATGCAGATCCTTGAAGGTGCTCATTCCCCTTCTTGCTCTTTCTGTCCTCACAGATAGGGTTGCCACATTTATGCTCACTAGCAGATCTCCTTTTGAGCTACAGAATTAATCATCATGATCAGACCACATTTAACTGGCAGAGGAGACACCAGAGATCCTAAAATATATCAGATTTCCTTGAACCTATCTTCTGAGAGAGTACTTGAGTGAATCAATAAAAGAAATTGAGTCACAAAGTAAAGCAGACTGGAATTTGTTTAAAATAATCGCAGTATGGTGTAAGCATGACACAAATTATAAATACTAGAGAAAAGTGTCTGAATCATACAAGAATTTCCCTTGGAACATAAATCTCACTGTACTCAGAGAAGTCAGGTTCAGCTCACAGATAGCACCTTTCCTCCTTTGATTCATGCATTCCAATTAACAACAATAATAAATATTCACACAATCCATATAAAGGTTTTAATTGTTGAAGTAGTAGAGAAATTTTTGCAGCAGAACGAGCAGTTTCCAAATCTTGTGAACCATTGCCTGTTCAGCTCATATAAGATCCACAATGCACCAATTAGTGGTATCTGGTTAATCTTTTGGTGTTTCACGGTGAGCAAGAAGTCTGTGAATACAATACTGAAAGATTTATTTCTGATATTGTTCAGATAAATGAGTACCTTGGAATTGTTGCTAATGAATCATCCAACGATGGTCACAGCTTCACAATTTTTAGTAGAAAGTAATTGTCTATGGCTTCATTGAAATTACAACATGTCCAATACGACTAGCTTTTTCTTCTCTTAAATTTATTGCTGCCATTTTTTGAAGAGCTTCAGTTTTGGTGTGATGTGACAAGTACTCAGACTGCCACCACCCTTCAGCATCCTCATTCAGCTCTCATGCTGCAGTGTATCATTTGGGGCCATCATCAACACCAATTAAAATGCAGATCAAATTTAAAATTTTAAGGCTTTATAATGTGATAGCTACAGCACATGCAGAAAACAAAGAAACAAAACTCAACATGTTAGAGGTGCACAGGTTTCAGGGAGATCATATAGCACCTTTCAGTGTCTAGAGTCACTTCAAAGAGCTGGACAGGGACTTTTGAAAAGGGTGTGGAGTGATAGGACAAGGCCTAATGACTTTTAACAGAAGTAGGGTAGATATAGCTTAGATAATAGGAAGAAGTTCTCTCCTGTGATAGTGGTGGGGTTGTCCAGAGAGGCTGGGGTCTCCCCATCCCTGGATGTGCTCAGGGTCAGGCTGGATAGACCTTTGAGCAACCTGATCTGCTGGAAGGTGTCCCTGCCCGTGGAAGTGGGGATTGGAACTAGGTGGTCTTTTAAGTCTCTCTCAACTCAAATAATTCTATGATTCCATGATAACTCAGTAATAGGATTCTATAGTCTTCCTCCTGTCACTTATCTACGGGCAAAAGAATACCCAGATGCAATCCTGGAATTTAATTTTGAGATTATATCCAGAGAGAATAATCATAGAAGAATTTAAGCTTTTTATTTACATCCTAATGATGCTATGATTTTGTTCAGCAAGTGTTGACCATTTGCTGATGACTAATGTGTAATTCTTCCAACACTGAATTACAGGATTTGCAAAATGATTCAAGAAACCAAGAACAAACATGACCTTGATCACAAAGATTCCATTTCCTGATAAAAAGAGACAAGGAGTTGAGAATATTATTGTTTGCTCATCCCTTGTGATAGAAAAAAAGAAAAAGAAAAATGTTTTGTTTTGTGTTGGAGGAAGGACACTGCTTTCCAGACAATCCCAGTTAATTAAATTCTGGTGGTGTAAGAGGCTACAAGAGCCTCATGACATTTGTTCACCTCTACATCATGAGCTCCTTAGCAAATAAGCTTTTTACAACCTGTAGTAAATTGCACACAGCATTTATTGTATCGTAAAGTCAATCTCTGATGGAAACCTCCGAGCACCAGCATAAGACAGTGAAGTACAACTAGTATTAAGATCCTTATACTAAAATAATTGAGTGAAACAAATCACAGAGAATACTTCTTGTAAGAGATACACAAACTAGCCTACAGAAGAAAACTTGCAAAGATTGTATAGGAGAGCCATCAACATCTGTGTTTAACAAACATGGCCAGAATTAGCATTTTTGGTTCTATTAATGGCTAATTGCATCTGTAACACTTTTAAAAATGGTTTATCAAGTGTTTCTCACATGTTTGACAAGGCATAGAAGGCTTGTGAATCTCAATAAAATACCCTGTCTGTGGAAAACAGCAATAAATTATGCTGTTGTTTAACACATTCAAGTCTTTATATTGTACAAAGAAGTAATGTTGCAAAATATCTCAAAAATAAGTGTGAAAGAGTGATAATCTCTTTTGCCATTAATTTGCAAGTTGTCAGGTTGCTGTCATTATTGTACTGGAGATAATGTACTGTTAATTTCAGTACCACAAAATTATTTATTTTTTTTTAGGAATGACTGTCAAAATGGAAACTCCAGCAGACTCAACTAATGGAAAGCATCCTCTGAAATTCATGCAAGAAGATGAAACCATGTAAAGCACATGAAAGGGAAGATGCAACTTTAATTTTAAAGCGGTAAGAATTACACACATCCCAAAAGCAAGCAGCAGGCAATAGCAACAAGCTAGTGAGGATTATCAGCTGCTCTTGCCATGGGCAAAAGGAGATCAATGTAAATGTTCACTAACTCAAGACAGTATTTGTAAATATGAGTTTATAGTTTATAGTTTCACACCATACAAAGTGTGAAAGGTCTGTAGACCTCCTCTGATGTTGTTTCCTGCTATTAAGAGAGTGAATATGTCCAAAGGAATGGAGTGCTTTACTGAGCCAGATTTCTCTACAAATCAAAAAAGATTAAAGAAGGACTGTGAATTTGGTTTACTCTATTAAGGAAAATGTTAAAATAGCACACTAAAAGTTGAAAAATTATAGAACAATTAGCAAGTTTCTGTCTGATAATACTCTTGACTGATCCAACTTCTCTATGGATTCAGGAAATTTTCTTCTTTCCCTTTCTTGAGGGATGCTTTATCACGCTGGCTTAAACAACTCTTGCTGTCGAAATAGGAATTGTTTTTCATATGTCATTAACAAAACCAGAAGGTTAGACAGCCTCTTCTGGTTTCTCTTTCCCCCATAGCTGCAAGTAAAGGCCTCTTATTTTCCACATCCATTACATTTTTATGGTTAGTGCATGCCTTTCCACACCACTGGATTTTCCTGTTCACAAAGTTCACAGGAACTACGGTGAAACTTCATGCAGTGATCCTTGCACTAGACTCAGCACTTACAATTTGTGCTTAGCTTCATCCAGAGAATAAATGCCCATTTCTTACACAGGTGACAGACTTTTGTATTGGAGCATATTTTTGAGTCAAGTTCCTTTATCTTTTTTTACATTTTGGATGGCCTGCCATCACCTGCAGTTACACCCATTTTGTGACCCCAGTTTGGAAATAGCATTCTTAAAAGCTATCTCTATTCATGATAGTCTTTTTTAGCATACACCTGGTCTTAAGATTGCTTACAGACTACCAGCACCTAAAGATAAGCACAATCCTCATAATAGATTTTTGTTACGAGTTAGGTTAGTTTACTTAATCACAGTAGATAAAGTGCATGAAACAGAACCCACCTTTTCATTTCCACTACCACTCCAGTTGCCTTCCTTCACTATCTACTTATTCTTGAATAATGAGAAAAACACTAGGAATTGATAAAATAACATAATTTAAAAGAAGTTACATATAGAGTGATAAAAAAATTGCTTTCAGCTCCTTACAGTGCAGTGGTGGACTGAAGAAAAGAGACATATTGAAGAATTAAATCATTTTCTAAAATGTAAAAAAAAATTCCTCATGACAGTAATTTTTAGTGTTCAAGTGAACTAGTTTCATGTAAACTACTTCATATAACATTTTATACTTAAAAGAAACGGTCTTTGACATTTTTTTAGGAACGCTGTTGTAGTCTTTGTAAACGATGATTAAAATTGAGAAAATATAAATCCCTGCTTCCTGTTGCCATGAATCTATCAAATAGAAGCACCCAGTGAAAAATGTTATGTGATGTTATCATTAAAGAATTTAATATCAGGATGCTGTGTAAATAATTTTTTCATTAAAAAATTTAAGTGCTTACTTTTACCATAACTTCAATGTAAATGTGCCTTTTTAGTAAGTATTAAGACCACAAGACCACAAGACTTTTGCAGACCATTACCACTTTAGCAGGATTGGCAAACAGCCCCACACTGAATGATGCTGGGTTCACTTGTGTTTGTATAACCAATACGCCATTTTGACAGCCAAGTGCAATTCAAATCCCTTTGTCAATACTCTGCACCACCTGTGATAGAAATTTAAATTAATCCTAATTTCCATGGCTTACTAACAAATGACTCCAGCAGAGAGAGAATGTTATTTCTTTGGAAAAATTCACGCTGGAGTTCCTCTTCATAACCAGTATGAAGAAAGCAAAAGTGTGTATCCTGATAATATTTTTTTTTATGCACACCATCTCAGTTACAGTCTTTGTATAATGCTGTGGTTGGGTTCACTCAGGTTTTTAGTTTATTCCTAAACGTAAAGAAAATTTAAAAAGAAACTTCAGTTCAGTCACTTATTTTACAGTAAGCAGATGCCACATTGTTGGGAGCATTGGCTTGAGGTAGCACAGTACAATGAAAACCAACACGACTGTGTCCAGATATTATTTCTCAGTTTCCTATCAGCTTTTTAACTTCACATTAATGAAAAGTTACTTTGTGTGATTCTAGAGCTAGGAGTGAATGATGCACGAATTAGAAAGCTGACAAACCCTTGAGAAAGTGCTCAGCACAATGACACATCTGCTTACTCTATTCAAAGAGCAAAAATGACCTTCTTCCCAGGTGAGAAGGACGGAGACAAATGATGATCTCTTCCTAGGACTGACTTGGAATATATTCAAGATCACAAAAATCTTGTGCATTTTTCCTTATGTTTTAGATTAAAATGCAAAAAAACACAAGATCAATTTATGCAGTCAGATATTAATTTCTGCATATAGATGTTCCTGGGACAATTATAGTCATGCTTCCATGAAGTGAAGTACTACTAAACTCTTCAGCAAGAGAGAATAGACAATTGCCGAGGTTGTAATTTGTGGGTCAATAAAAAACTCTTATATTAAGAAAATCAATAGGGTTGATGATTTATTGTATAATCCAGTACATGAAATAGGTGACATCAGATGAAGGAGAAGTTAAAAGCAAACAAAACAAGGTGGTTTTCCACATAACACAGAGGGAAGATGTGGAACTCCTTGTCATAAAATATATCTGCAAGAAAAGGCTGCATGGATTCAAAGGATGAACAGACAAGCAGGTAGGAATGAAATCAATTGGGTGTAACTTAAATACATAAAAACCATTTCTGGTTCACATAATTCCTGTAAAAGTTTAATGTCTGGGAGAGTAACAGGAGCAAGTAGAATTTATATTTGCCCAGTTTGTGCAGCCTTCCCCCAGCTCTCTGCTGCTATGAAGGAGAGGTAACTGCACAGGCACAACTTTTGCCCCAACAATGTGACTGAAATAATACTACTGACTTATCCTGACTCATGGTATCTTTTAACAGTTTGCAAATTATGATAAATCATGGTTCCAGTTATGTCCAGTTATGTATATAAAAAATATAACCCCAGTGCCACATCTACAATTACAGATATATCTGTGCAGAAGGGAGGACTTCAGAAAGGACAGTTACCCTGCAAGAAAACCTGGATTGGCTGGAGGAGTGGACTCATGAGAAGCTTATGAATCTCAACAAGTATAAGGTCTTGCACCTGGCAAAACATAACCAAGGAATGCAGCAATGCTGGGGTAAATACCTGGCTAGGGAGAATCTCTGTGGTAAGGGACCAGGAGCTTCTGGTGAACATGAATCCCATATGAGTGAAGAGTGTGCTGCTACAGCAAAGCAAGCCAAGAGGGTCCTGGGTTGCATCAAAGAGTGCTTCAGCAGCAGAGATAAAGAAATGATTACACCACTGTGCCCAGCGCTTTCCAAACCACACCTGGAAATTAATTTTTGTCCCCTCTATACAAAAAAAAAAAAAAAAAAAAAGTGTGAACAGGCTGGAGAGGGTCCAGAGAAAAGCCAAAATGATTATCCAAGGACTGAAAAGTCTACCTTGTGAGGAAAAGCTGAGAGAACTTCTTTGTTCAGCCTTAAGAAAACAAGACTTAGGGAAAACCTTGCCACCATGATCCAGTATATAAAGGCTGGCAATAAAAATTTCCTTTTACACTGAGTGCCATGGAAAAGATGAGTGGTACAAGTTACTCCTGGGGAGATTCTGGTTTACACTAGAGAAACATTTTTCACAGTGAGAAAAATCAGCCATTGGAATAATCTGCCTAGATAAGAGGTATATTCCCAAATGTTGGACACTATGAAGATTTACAGAGTTGAAGCTGGACAGAGTGCTGGACCATCTTGTTTCTACTTGTTTTGCTTTTGCCAAAGAAGGTTGGACCCAATAATCTTTCATGTTCCCTTCAAACCTGGAATTCTACGATTCTATGATGAATTCTGTTTAGATTAGGAAGTGAAAATTACCTGAATCCCAGAAAATAGTTTAATCCCAGGGAGCCAAAGGCTGTAAATACATGCATATCAGTAAGAGCAATTTTGTCCCAAGTAGCATACGGACAAAATTAGTTCCAACTACAATTTTATTGGCTTCAGAATGGCCTCCCAAATGACACAATTCTGTTCATTCAGAAAGATTCACATTTCTGTTTCAACTCATTGCTCTTCATATCCAGCAATAAAGCAGAAGCTCAAATTCTGATTCAGTTGTATGACTAGCACAGCAAAATACAGTGGAATTATTCTTGGTTTACAGTGTAGTAAACAAGAGAATAAAGCTCATTTCAGAAGTGGCAATTAGTTATTCACTTCAATCCCAATTATTGTTTTCATTACAGAACACCTTATTCTTGTTTTAGATCCTATTTGTAACAGTGTTCAACTATTTTGCATTTAGCTTTACCATGCACATCTGTCTAAATCCATAACTTTCACTGGGAAAGAAGGAGCTTAAAAAGCTCTCTGTGATCTTTGCTGCAGATTTTCTTTTCCCGGACATCAACTTTTAAAGATTATAATTAATTTGGAAGACAAGAAAGTAGGAATACTCAAAAAATATTGACAGGTTTTTTTCAAATTCTTAATATCAAAACCTGCAATTAGCTTTCATGGCTGGACAGGTCTGATTGCTGAGATCTTCTCAGTGCATATAGAGTACACATCAATATTTTATTAATAAAAAAGTGGAATAGGAGCACAATACATCTGAGACTGTGCAATGTTTCCCCATGGCAGAAAAGGATTTATCCTGCTTCTATCTTCCTGATTTGCTTATGCCAGAGCTAGCACCCATCATGGGGATTTTTTTCACTGAACAGAAAATTTTCACTCCAAAATGAGTGTGTGTATTCTGCAAACCTAGCAGATTAAATCAGCTCAGTGAAAGCACAGACATGAGCAGCAGAGAGAGCTCCTGTGTGGGGCAGCTGTGAGCAGGGCTGGGGAGGGTCTGGGAGAAGAGAGGGCAGAACACAGCTGCTCTTTACATCTGCAGCACGTGGCCATACAGATGGACACAGCTGTACCATGCAAATATGCAACAGCACATTTCTGGCAGGCTGCTACATAATCCTCATAGTGTTTCATAAACAACTTCAGGCACCAATTAACTATTTTGTCTTAAGGTCCCCTGGGCCCCAGGCAAGAAAGCTGCTCTGTGCTGTAGATACAGCCAATCTGCTCTGTGAGCAGACACCAGGTCATTTTGGTTATTTTGCAGTAGGGCCAAGGATCCATCTGTGTGTACTAAGCAGCTTAGGCCAATGTGTTCACATTCTGGATGGATTAAAAATAACAGTCCCTTTATGGAAGCTTTTCAATGCTGTTTAAAACCTAACCCTCAGCAGTCTGTTATCCCAGATTCATCTTTCATCTATTCTACTTACCTTTATTCTCTAATCAAAGTTGGTCAAATATGGGGTTCAAATTTAAAAGCTTATTTATAGATGTCTAAAAACTGCTATTTTACCAATCCAGGAGTGTAATATTGGTTTCAATTAACTAAACTTACATTAGAAGTTACAGAAATGCAGTTTCTCCCCTTCTTAGACACGGAGTGATTTAAGGGATAATTTTTAGTGTGTATTTGAGAGACAGAGAGAGACAGAATCAAGTCAAAATTTATGACTGAGAGCTTCTGGAGTTGTTTTGTGAGATGCTGAAAGTATTTCTGGTTTAAGCTATAGATGCAGCAATCCCAGAAGTTTGTTTGAAACACAGACAGCCAACATATTGTATTTATTTACCTCCCACTCCCCACTCCCTCTTCTGCACCTTTTTTATGAATATGATTCCATCACATCTCCATTCAGGAAAAGCTTGGGTCTGACTTTTATACTTGACATTGCTTAGCAAGTCACAGCAGCTACATGCTTCTTTTCAACTCCTCTCCATTTTCTGGCTGAGCCAGAAGGTCAATTTGATGACTAAGGACAGAAAAACCCAATTTTTCATTCTGCTGTGCTTCACCAGGCTGCTTTGTTATTTTTAAATCTCTCTTCCTATGGTGGCATGTTCCTGTCCCCATATTTCACTGTCTCCCCCAGGGAACATCCATCCTCTTATCTGATACCACCTTGCCCCCTAGTGACAAGTTCTCATTCTTCTCTCCATCCAAGTCCTGCAGGCCTGATTTTTTGCAGCCTTTCCAGCTATTTGTTAGGGTTTTGTTTTGGCTTTGGATTCAGAACAGAGTCTTTTTAAATATATTTTATTTTATTTCACTTTGGAAATAAAAGTTTATTAATTCTGTCTCTTTGTGATATCTAGTTGAGTCAGGTTCATTTTGGCCCCAGTCTGCAAGAAGAGCCCAAGTTTCTTTGCTGCTCTCAACCACAACTATTTATATATGAATTCATCCAGGCAAGAGTTCTGCCACAGGATTTAGTTATTACAGAAATCAGCAGTGGCTTTGCCTCTATCAGCATGGAGGCAGATGGGCAATGATATTTGTCATGTAGGAAACTCATTGGGAAATGGGAGGCATAACAAGGGCTGGGAAGAAAAGTGCTAATATAAGTTGCTGATAGCCTGGAGGCACAGAGAGGAGTGTTGCTTGTACATCCTGACAAATAGTGTGATGGTCTAGACTCTGACTCTGGTTTTGACTGAATTAATATAAGTCCTTTCCTTTTAACTTTCATTTAACAGATGGTTATAAAACCAGGAGAGAGATCTGTGTTTGTGGGAAATGCTGTGTCAGGAGCCGGTCACCATTCTTCACACACAAATAATTCTGATTTTGCATTAAGGTGGGCATTTGAAGTACTTCCTTCACTCAGGGCTCTGATTCAGCATAATCCTACACATTAAGGAGTTGTCTTCGCTTTGCACCTGCTAAATATGATTTTTGAAACTTCTAGCTTCTAGTGAGATCTCCAGAATTCCTTACACTCCTGCATGCAATCTGTCTATACTACATAATCCCTAAAAAAAAAAAAAAGGTTATATGGGCTCTGACAAATCCTTATGTCCCAAAGTTGATGGGGAAATCCAGATGACAGAGAAGCTCATTGCCTAAAAACATTTTATCACAATAAATGGTTATTAAGCACCCTCATATCAGAGCCAATACTATAAAAACATTTTACTGTCCTTGTTTAGTGTCAGCACTACAAATACAGCAACATGAGATATTTCTTCCAAACTGTTCAATTCAGGTAATTAAATAATATTTTGTCTTTCTTGGTTTGGACTCACTGTTTTCATTATGGTCTGTAATCACCTTTTAGATCTGCTGTGGTAAAAAAGTGCTTTATAAGTTGTGAGGCTAGTGGGGTGTATTACCAGAAACCAATATATTTATATATTTATATATATATACAAAATATTAGCATATCTTCCCCACACTAATGAGGGTTCTGCATGATGGATGGCGCATCAATTTCCAAATATTGAACATGATGCAGGGCGAGGTAGCCCTAGACTTTCAGGAATAGTCACTGGATCTTTTTGTGTGATCCAAGAAGCAATTACCTCTCTGAGCTGTACCAAGATAGTTTTCACTAACACCTACTGTGTTAGTAGTAGGGGCTGGTTGGCTGGTTGGCTGGTTGGCTGTGGTGTTTTTTCCCCCTCACAGTCATCTGGGCAGTCTTCTGTTTTCAGCATCCCAATATTCAACTGTATTTTTTCTAAGATAAAAGACACTAATAGGATCCCTGATAAAGATATGCATTTGAAAACAATGTAGGCTGTTGGCAGTTTCTAAATCTCCCGCTGGTTCACCGCATACTATTATTCTCTGTGCCATGACATTTACTGCTGCACATGAGAGATGCTGTATGAGGTTGCCAAAGATGCTATCAGAGAGCAGTACTATTAGAGAATCTGCATGAATGTGACCAGACAAATAATTTCACATTTTTCAGTCACTAGACTATAGTTCTTGGAAGAAAACTGTATGGTGGCAACAACAAAGGAACAATGCAAAACAAACAAGCAAAAAAATCCCAGACCGCTGCCTGGAAGGGAGACAAACATTTTGACAAACACAGGAATTAATATAGGAGTTTTGCAGAATTGTGGCTTAGGCAGATTTGTTTTCCCAAACAGATTCATCCATCCTTAATCAGCAGCCCCAGCTGTCCCTGCTGGGAAAATCTGCATCTCTTTTTCTGCTTGTTGCTGGCTGTGCTGAACTGGCGCTTCTAAAGTAATTACCCTGCAAAGAGTAGTTGAACACTCAGAAATACTAAGAATTGCTAATTCTGTGCCAGCTATGCTAGTTCACCTAGCTGAAAATACCAGTTCATCTCAGCAAGAGAAGCAAGAGTCCTAAGGTGACAAGGGAAGCCAGGACTTTGATAACAGGGACAGGTTATTCAGCACCTGACTGGAGAAGGGGTGCCTGGCTGTTTATGAAATGCAGATCCAAGACTCTCTGTCTACACTTTAGAGAAGTGCTACACAAAAGAAAAGAAACTTTGTGTGTGTGTGTGGACACACCTGGTCAAACTGGGTAAGGGTTTGGAGCATGAGACATATGAGGAGTAGCTGAGGGACCAGGGGTTGTTTAGCCTGGAGAAAAATAGGCTCAAGCAGAACCTTATTGCTCTCTAAGCTACATGAAAGGAGGCTGTAGCCAGGTGGGGATCAGCCTCTTCTTTCAGGTAACAAGAGAATGAGGAGCAATGGCCTGAAGATGTACCAGGGGAGGTTTAGATTGGACATTAGGAAAGAGATTTCAAGTATTGAAACTGAGTAATTCTACGGAATCCAGAACTAAACTGTTGAAATATTAATGCTCTTACTTACTGCAAATAATTTCTAGTGCTAATATTCTACTCTTTCTTTAAATAATAAATTGATTTGTAAATCAGCTACATTAATTGTGTTCTAAATATAGTTTAAGAGCAGTGATATACTGTAGCAAGAAACTAGTTTACAATGCTGAAATCAAATTTCAGTTGGCAAATACTTCAAATCACATTGCAGCTCAGAAATATGATGGTATTGTCTGCACGTATTTGTATTGTTTAATTGTGAGCTGCACAGCTATTATCACCTCACAGACACTATGCACCATGTTGTCAAATTTGCATGAGAACAACAGCTGTCAAACAACAGTAATTGCAAGAAAGTACCAGGGTGAAAAGACGCAGCTATGAATTCTCTTTGGCAATATTCATCAGAATTAGCTTCTGCATGACCAAATGGGATAGAATCACATCCACAGTGTTAGGGTTCTCCAAGTACACAAAAGTTAGCATTAATTAAAATGCTTATTTTCCATCTGTAGTTTGCAAACATTCCTACACAGACTGCTCTGTGTGTGCACTCCAGCAGAAAGTTTGCAATCCAGACATTTCCATTAAGATTCATTTTTTCAGTAACAGGATGTGGCACACAAAGAACAGTCACAGCTGGGAGCAGGGGAGAGCTTCACTCTAGGTGCAAGGAGCCATTTGTGTGCCTCCAGGCCAGTCATGTGAGGAATCAGCCAAAATGCCTCAGGGGCCAGGGAGCTCTTGGCCGTGACCGTGGGGATGCCCTGCATATACGACCAGTGACAGAGGACATCCTTGGTGACACCATGAAAGCAGACATTGTGACAAAGCAAACAAAGTATGTACAAATAGGTCCTTACAGCCATTCCCTGACATTCTGCACCGGTGCTGGTGATTTCAATGAAACAACCCATGTGGCCAGGTGGACACAGACTTCCTTTCTCACACCTTTGGCCCATAACCACTTATTTACTTATTTATTCCCTTATAGTTTATGTATCTTTGTTGCAATTTATCAGTGAGATCTCACCTCAGTGGAAACACTGATTTTGGAGGGGGTGTTTTTTGTCCAGATTGGGTCCTTTTTTTGGGGGGAGGGTGGGCTGTGGGGACGTTTGTTGGTTTTGGTTTGTTGTTGTTTTGGTTTGCTTTTTAATTTTCATTGCTTATAATGCTTAAATGCTCATAATACCTACATTTTAGCTTGTTTTGTGATTTTAGCACAGCATTTACATAAAGCCTCTTAGAATTATGATGTAAAAGACAACAACTTAAAATAGATATCTAAAATTTGGAAGTATCTCTGGTAATCCTTTTGTAATAAATACTATGTCTGTTACTGTTTCATTATGCTCATTGAATACCATTTTATTCTTGTTTATTTTTTATCATAATTCCATACAATTCTTTGTAATTCTGCTCTGTTATGTCTATTATTATCTTTTAGTACTATAGAATTATAATTAAAAATTTTAAACAGTTAATAGTCCATACTACCCTGAGGACCAACACCTGAAATCTCTACTTAAGCCTGAATTCAGGTACCATGAAGAAAAACCAGGATCCTTGTGCTCAGGCCCAGCTGTCACAATTAGTCCCAAGAAAACTTGTTTTGTCCTTATTATTATTTTCTTCAGACAGCAAACTATGATCCTTGGTGCAAAGGCTGCATCACAGCTCTAGGAAGCTCTGGGATGCTGAGTATCCGTGCCAGCTATGAATGATACATGTGAGAGCAGTGAGGTTGTTCCGTGAGCAGCGTTAAAGTGGGTTTTGATCATCTGATCAAAGAGGGCTGTAAATCAACATAGACTTTAATGTAGTGAATACAAAGTTTTGTTCCTTCCCAAATGGAAGTGAGGTGCTATATATAGGGCAGCGTTGTTTATAACACAGTGCACTGCTTGAGTTGTCATTTTGTACTATGTGCAGAGGTGCTTCAAAAGAGTGGAAAAAAAGAATGCTTGCAAATATAGTTTAAGGTGCTTTTAAACATTGAGGGAACTGTCTGGCTTAGATGTTTAGGTAGAAATCAGAATTCTGTGTTTCTACAGTGTAAACATTAGTCTTTAATTTTGATAGGTTGTAGTTTTACAAAGACTTCAGCCACTGCAAGTAAGAGACTTTCACGATATGTGAGGTCCATTTAAGCACCTAAAGGCTGCTAAGATGAAGCTATCTCATCTCTGCTGGTCATCTATGTCAAGACAGCTGGCTATTTTCTGTGCTGGGCCTCCAAGATGTGTTGGAGGAATTGGACACTATAAATGCCAACTTCTTCCCGCTGACTAAAGGAGGTTATAGCTACCAGTGTGGAAAGAACAGATCGAGCTGCCACATTGTCACCTTTGATCTCATCAGAGTGCATGAACCTGTTTGTGAATGTGACCAGGAGAGAGGGATGTCAGAGTGAGTGGTGTGATCTCCAGGGATGACTACTGTACCATGTTCCAGTGTCCCCACGACACCTGCCAGAGCCTTGCTGGCATTTAGAGAAGAGACATGCATGGGACAATTCATCCATGCACATGCAGAGAGCCTTAATGTTCCACAGGAGCCCCACATCCAAGCTTCTTGTGTCAGTTGCATTGACAAACAGGTTACATAAACCCTGCCTTTCTCATTCAACTTGAATCCTGCAACACAAAGAATAATGCAATCAGGCTCCATGAAAGAAACCACGCTTAGTAGCCTCACACTGGACTTCATTTTCCTCCATAATATGAGGATTGTGCAGCATTACGTGCTAGGTCAGTCTCAGTCCATGCATTAATTATCCAGAGTATTTTGCCTACCTTAGTACTGTTCTACCAGAATTAATGTGGCAGCAATTGTTTGGGAAAATGAAGAGTGAAAACCAGTTTTTTTTTACTGTAGCAGAAAGGAATTCTAAAAGGTGAATGACACAAATTCCATATTCAAAATAGAGACCTACAGTATCAAGAAAAAGAACAAAAAATATCTGGACACCAGGATTGAAACAAAATCAGTGAATCCCCCTACTGAATATATGCTCTTTTATTGTAGCAGAGTTTATTTTGATACTAGAGTGTCTGCAGGTCATGCATGTCAAAATAAAATTAAACAAAAATTCTACCCAGAAACAGATTAATATTTTTGGAAAGACCTTTTTCAAATTTTCATGTTATTTCTACTTCTAGAGAGCCGAAGAACATGGACTGTTTTAGAAACCTCAGTGGATAAGCCAATGAAAATAAAAATGGCACAGACAAAAAAAAAAAATGAAGGTCCTACATTGCAATTTGTGTGGTAATTCTGCAACTTTTATGGTCTCACTGAAATTTCAAATTTATATAGAAAATCCACGGAGATGGCTTTTACCAAGTGCCTAGTAATTTGGGGTGTTCAGAAAGGTCTAGCAGCAAAATGCCCCTTTCCTGAGAAGCAGTCCCACCACAGACAAGAGTTTCCCAAAGTTCTGGGCAATGTTCAGCACGTCCATTTGCACCTGCAGACCCTAAGCCCTGCCAACTTACAGTGCATTTACCTCTAGTGTACCATACAGCCAGGAAATGGAACCAGCTTTACTTTAAAGGTGCAAAAGTGAGTTTTGGATAATATCCCTGCGAGTGGAACAACAAATGTGTGCTGAGTTAGGAAGAGGTGCCAGTTCCTTAAATATTGACTCTAGATTTAAACATCTGCTTATGTGCACATAACTGGAGTTTCTCTGGAGATAAAGCCTTCTGATTTAGTTTGAAGGTCCAGTCCCTTTATCTAAAGCACAAATACACCAAATTTTAATGGCCTAATGCTGACTGTGTACTTAGCCTGGATCAGTTCCAGAATTTGCTTATCTTATTATTATGGCAAAAGCAAAGTGTGAATACAAGACTTACAATAATTCATTATGGATCCATTCCAGGTTCTCCTGAAGCCACTGCCTCTCTTTCTGACAGAATTTCACTAGTCCTAGACCAGCATTTAAGACAAATACTATAAGAACAAAGCAGAAGAAACAATTAAATTTCGAGGGTTTGTAAATACTTTGGGAAAGTTGCCATTCTTCAACAAAGCTTTTTCATTTAAAGTATTCCTGGCCTTCTCTCTTGGTGAGAAAAGAGATGTAGAATGTAAGTTATATGTGGGATGTAAGAATGAGATGCAAGTCTGTCCTATAGTCAAAATTGTTAAGTAGCTGTCTATGCGGGCTGTGCCTGGGCAAAACCAGTTAATTATCTCACTGATGTCACAACAAGAAATTTAAACACTGAGCCAGCTTGAGACAGGGTGGTGAACTGAACCTTTAGCCACTGTCTTCACTAAGGAAGTGAGTAACTGTTACAGGAGCCCTCAGTTATTACAGGCAGTAATAAAAAAATCCCCTTGGCAGCTCATGTCTGTGTGTCAACCAGTTTCTCTCTATTGTATTGACTCATATACCTGGTGAAGAAACTTCCATCCCAGAGGGTGTTCCTACTTCAGAGCTAACCAACCTGTACATAGGCAGAATTCTTCTAAATATTCAATATGAACTTCTAAACATGCAGAAATCATCATGCAGAATAGGCTTTTGGGCATAGCTAAGATCATTAGGAGCTGGTGGCAAATAGTTTAAAATAATTAACGGCAATGGAAGCAAGCAGTTTGTGATGAAATGAATACCCAGGGCCTGTTGGATGTAGGAATTCAGCAGAAGAATATTTTTGGGGAGTTCTGTCCAATGCTGCTGGAGATACCGTCAAAAGAAATACTCTCATCATCATCCAGATAGTGGCTGACCATCCTAACCAGGAGATTTTATTCCTCATGGAGGCATTATCCTTTGCAAAGATCCAAACATATTAGGGATTTTTTTTAACAACTTTCTCTCCATGAGCATCTGTACACCACCTAAACAAAGTCACATTGATGTGCATGTCTTCAATATGCTTCATCTACAGATGCATCAATCTGTTCAGTCATGTAGGCATTTATATTCTGCTTGCTTGATAGCGTTTCTTTTACAGAAATCCATACAAAAGCTGAGGTGAAGTGCAACAATCTCTCTCAGCCAGCCTTGCTGTGATATCAAAAGCAGAGGCACAGAAGAGCTTGTGATTGACTTTCATTCTCTGTTTTAAAAAATATGGAGTATCTTTTCATTCTTTAGTCACTGATGACTTTTTCAGATTTCACCTTTTTAGATGACATTAACAAGCCTCCAGACTTGCAAAAGAAGGAGTAGAATAGTGAGTTACTGCTATTACTACTGTAACCCAGGACTGAAGTGTTTAAGTGGACAGTTCATAGCTGGTTAAAACTAAGTGAGAAGATGGTCTTTTTGAAACACAGAAGAAAAAATGGAGCTTTATTTTTATTAATTTAATTTGGTTAATTTTATATTGTACTGAATTATCTAATTTAATATTAATCTGTTGTATTCTGCATTAACCGGTTTTCTTAGTAATTCGGTTCATGAGCAACATTTGGACAGAAGTTTTATTACATCCATAATCACTTCAAAGTGCAAACTTAATGAAAGTATTGCAAAGCATAAGTGACCATATGCAAGATCTACAATGAATAAGAACCTCTAATCCATGCAAGATTTATAAAATATTTTTTCTGTGTTCAGTGTTATTTGTTGGAGTTTTTTCTGATTTTTAGCTAATTGGGACTCATTAGCAAATCTTTGCCTGGGGAGTCTATTTACTTGTCAGCACTGTGTATTTTATAGAATCATATGAAACATATCAAAGTTTTCTTGTAAGGGAAATGCACATCATTAATACAACAAGCATCCACAGGATATTATTGATGGAAGATGTACAAATTAAATGCCATAAAAGTTAAATAATTAACAAGGGAAAAAATGGCCTTGTTTAATTTTTTTGTCTCAGCCTTCTATCAGATGCTGATAAGAGGCAGGCAGTGAATTCAATGAATAAAAGACCTATTTAGAAAATGTCTTGGCATGCAGTCTCTTGCGATTATGATTGGGAGAAATCAATTCAAAGTTATACAAAAGGACAATTAGATAAGAGAAAAGCAACCATTTTTTTATATAACTACAGAAAATGGGGTTATATTTGAACTAATTAGAACTTCTGAAAACAGTTACAACCTTGCTGCTTTCTGATACACAGGACACCAGCTCCCTGAAAAATAATACCACTTTCCCAGTCCGTTGGAAGAAAATCACACAAAATAACTTTCATTTCACGCATGTCAGAAATAAAAAAAAATGTGTAAGTCATGCTGGTTAAATGGCCATTTCCTCAACCCTTTTGCATGGTAGTGCTTCTTTGTTTATGGCTCTAACTGCAGCCAAAAGCAAACCTTTGATCCCTCACTTTTTCATGGAAATGGGCAAGAAATAGTCTATGTCACCATCTCCCCTGGCCTGGCCAATACGGATGGCTGTATGGAAGGGAGGATTGCAGTTCCACACAATAATTCCTCTCCAGTTTCTGACAACCTGAATGCTGATGTCAAGGTGATTTGTACCTTTAGGTTGCAGTATCATTTGATGTTACCCCTGAGATAAAATCATATCTTTTCTCTAGGCTGTAGCTCAAGTCATAAGGTAGTCCTTCCTAAATATTTCTGATTTAGGAGTTTTAAAGAGCACATTCCAAAGTGAAGTTTCAGAACCAGTGTCAGCACAGCTATACCAGTGTGATGCTAAGTCTTGGGTATTAAATATGATGCTAACACCAGATATGTGTACATATTGGCACATACACACCCGAAAAAGACTGTTCCTTGTCTGCCTTCTTACGGCTAACACTAACACATATTTGTATGGCTTTAGGCTGCTCCCTGCTTCCTGCTGAATCAATTCAGAGTTCAGAGCTGTAGGCTTCAATTTGATGTCTAGATATACGCTTAACCTACACTGTATAAAAATTTAATATATAATACCTCTAAAGAAATAGGCATTAGTATTATGCCACCAATGCTATATTTCCTTTGAATTCCAACTACCTGAAAAAAAACTTCAAAACAATTACTATGTGCGTTCACTAATATAGGCAGAAATATAATGTTATGTATAAATATAATATGATAGAATATATAGGCAGTACACAGACATACATTTTTTTCCTAGAATTTCATTGCATTTATATGATGTACTGAAGGAAGTTTTACTAAAGAAAGTCACAAAGAATATTCAGTCAATCTAGAAATTTACTGGTTTTAAATATATGACATTTTATATAATTTTAGGTGGGGATTCCTAGAATCCCATATATATACATTTACTGACTTATTTATTTAAAACAGAAAAAGAAGCTTACTGAAAACATGCAGATAACCTAAACAGCAATTTGCATTACAGTCTGCACAGGGAAGTGGGTGCAAAGAATTTCCTACAGACCAAGCCATTGTAGGCAATGAGAAGTTTCAGCTGCGCATGTGGAGATTTTCTGCATCCACATCTGTTTGATCCATTCTCTATTCCCTCATAAGACTGAAGTTATGGGCACAGCCACATCTGTTTTCCATCTACAGCTCCTGGGTCTGCTTTCATATGAAGTGCTCTCCATCTCACAGGTCGGCTGCTCAGATTGTTCTCTGAGGACAGGATTAAGACCCAGCTGAATTTTTCAGCCAGTGAGCAATTTCTATAAAAGAATTTGCTTTCAAAATAAATTATGGTTGTATGTTAGAAAAATAGAAATACAGTTAGCTCCTATCTGGCCTGTCTATATATTGCCATGGTCTCTCTGGGTATTTCTCCTGGATTAATTTGCACTACGTGTGCAAAGATATCGCAGGTGAGAGGTACATTATGTCTAAGAAGAGATAGGAAATCTGATAATGATGGAGAAGGAAACACTTATAAGGGTGAAAAGAAAAGTTGCATCTAAAAGTTATAAAATTCTAATATGGAAGTTTGACCTTCTGGCTTAGAAATCTAATATTTTTTCTCAAAATCAATGATGAAAAAATCCTAAGAGAGCTACCTTATCCTATAAACATATATAAAAAAGCATTTTATATATTTTATTTATATATACAAGGGTATTTTATATTATTAAACTATTTAGTGTTCTGAGGAGGTTGAATTAGATGACCCAAAGATAATTCCAATCTGAATAGTCATAAGATCTCACAATGCCGTGAGGTATACCAGAATGACCTTGGGATGTTTGAAAGCACAAAGGAGGACTTTAGAGGATGAATGAAAATAAATTTAGAGAAGATATGTGTTTTTGTGCTTGTGTTTGTTTCGTTTTCCCCCAGTTTGCTTTTGGATATGGTTGCTGGTGCATCCATGAATAATGTCTTGGCACTGTCTTGGAGTGGCTGGTAGGCATTTCTGTGCCAGAGAGCACCAACAGTTTGTACTAGGGCTAATTAATCTGAGCTACCATTTTTACTCTTTACTTAGCACAGGACTATCATCTCTGTGAAATGTATACTTTACAACATCAAAAGAGGCAAGATAATCTAATGGCTCTTTCTGGACTGTAATAATATGAAAATATTAAGGGAAAATTTAATACACAGAATGTGCAATGTTACTTCAATAATTTTAATGTATTACTTTGTTCTCATGACACTGAACACACTTCCAGGTCTTTGATGACCACAGATTTCAGGTACTTCAAAGAAAAACCGCTTATTGTTATCATCTTTTTCATCCTATCTTATTTTCATTTATTCTTTCTTAAGTTTTTGTTTTGATTTTGGTTTTTTTTTGTTAAAATTAATGTTTTCTTCTTTCTACTGGCATGTGTCAAAAGATGGCACCTTTGTCTAAAAGGAAGATGAGGAACAAGAGAAGATGCTGTTGAAAAATCAGCCACAAGCAATACAGAAGACAGATATGTTCTACAGATATTTCTGCTTATTATATGCAACAAAATCAGAAAGAAGAGTTATCTATCTAAAGGATAAAAAGGAAAGTTTCTCAATTCTGAGAAAGGAGCATGAAGATTTTCAATACAGTCAGCTACTTACAAGCAAGAGTCCCAAGAGAATTAGTTAAAGGAGATTTCTGAAACTAAGTTCTTATTTTGTAATGGTATATTGGTAATAGTGAATTGGCAAACCAGTAAACTGAAAATACTGAAAAAAGAATAATAAGTATAATTACTTTGTCTGAAGAGACATAAATAATGGAAATACAAATTTATTTAGCTTGTATAAATACAGTGCATAAAGTCATGCTTAACTCATGATTTTACCAGTAAAGAACTAAAGATTTAAAGAAATCCTAATTCTTGTGATTGTTATGAAAAGCATCTTTCATCGAGGAGAGGTTTGTTGCAACAATCTGTTAGATAGCTTGAAGTTATTTTGATATTCTTTACTTCAGTGCCTCTGAGACTTTCACTAAATATCATCTGACATCTATATTTAAACAATTTGAAAAGAACCCAAAGTCTAGTATGTCTTAGGAAATTATCACAAAAGAGATCACATTACGTATTCAAACTGTAATAATTCTCACTTTCACTTGTCAAGTGTAACTTTGATAGAATGGATTTTCTTAAAGGTATACCATGACAACTTTAGAAGATCTTCTAAATAGCTGGGATTTAATCCAACCATGTGGAGCATTTTGTGTCAACAGTCCATGAACAGAATATCTTTACTGATGACATATACAGAGGTTTAAATGTCTGTAAAACAATTGGAAGAAGGGCAGATGACTGTTCTAGAGTTAACTATATACTTCAGGATCAGAAAAACTAGCTTAATTTACATAAAATAATAGGAACTGGGAATAAAAAACCAAAAAACCCAAAAAAATCATCTCTTGAGTTGAGAATAAATGTATTCATAGAAGTTCTATCTAAAATATGCAATGTACAATGGTAGGATGTTAAAGTTAAAAAACTTAATTTTTGCAATTTAGCACAATTCCTTATCAACTTGAGAAAATATTTACTATGGGTAGATACTGACCTTATTTTAAATCAGCAACCTTATATTGAAAGAATCTATCCTCGGCAACACATGCTGTAACTTGGCTTCTTCATGGCAGTTCTTTCAAAAATCTGTGAAATTCTATATGGGCTTGTGAAGACTGCAACTACACATTCTCACTTCTTCTCACACTGCCTTTATGATATGAAAACACAAATTATCTTTATAGTGCCAGCTCCAGTGATGTACACAAAGATCAGGCTCTACCAGATCACAATGCAATTGGTTAGATTTCATAGAACACCAGAATAGTTTGGGTTGAAAAGGACCTGAAAAATCATCTAGTTCCAGCCTCCAACATATTTATTGTACACTAATAAGACTTTGCGTTAAACAGAGGTTGAAAAGAATAGAAGCATCCAGTATTGGTTGTTGAGGATGGAATGGAATTGGGGTTTGCTTATTTCTGTTTATTTTAACAAAAAACAAAACAAAACAAAACAAAACAAAAACCCCAAAACAGTGACTTCTTTCACTGGTGAATAAATGCTTCTGTCTTGTGTATATGTGTAAATTATTTCAGTCAGAAAATAGCCTTATCTGGGATCAGGAAGAATCTTCTTTCTGAATAAAATGTCCAAAATCCTAATAATTTTTGTTACAGGGAACTTTTCTTGCAAGGAGCTGTTTATATCTTTGACATTATGAATTCCTCAACCATAGGGAAATTTCAGAGCCAGAGCTGACGGAAATATGCCCAAGCAAGTCTCAAGCTTCTAAAGCCAGAAATCATAAAATGTCTTTCATAAACTCATCAGGCTTTATCTGCAAGGGTGTTGTGTCTTGTGATACTTTTAATGCCACTAGGTTATATTTATTTTTATTTTTATATTTATTTTTTATTTTT
>WBND01000209.1:892702-908396 GCA_013398595.1 Tychaedon coryphoeus
TCAATGAGATCAGGTTGCTTAGATCTCTGTCTAGTCAGGCTTTGAATATCTCAAGGATTAAGATTCCACTGGCTTTCACAGCCACTATTCAAATGTTTTTACATTGTAACAATAAAAAAAAAAAATCTTTATATGGTTTGATGCATCTTATTGAGATGAAAATTCATTGGATTTATGCACGATGATTCTTGTGAAATCTGTGTTAAATACTACTTCTATGTCTTAAGAAGATTTGACTTTTTCACACGTTGATCATGTTGAAAATTAATAGTCTTTCATCGATGAAGTCCTGGGACCAAGGCCTTTCTCTTCTACCTTTTTCTAAGTAATGTATTCGTAGATGATAGTAGGCATGCTTGAAACTAGGCTTCCAAGTTTATTATTTTATACTATCCCCTTTCACTTTATGGATTTCATCCTGTTCTTATTACCTCTGATCTCAAGGTCATTTAGCTCCTTCACTACGATGAGGCAATACTCTTCTGTCCTCCAAATGATGCCTCCCAATTTTGCTTCTATGCCAAGATCATAAATAAAACTATTAAACATGACTGTTCCTAAAATTGATTTTTGAGAAATTTCAGTAGTATCCTCCTTCTAAGCTAATGTTTCCCTTTCAGTTGAGCTTGCTATCAACTCCCAAGTTTTATAGTTTCTCCACTGAGCAATATCACCTTGATCTTAAATAAGTGTTAAATGTGTTTCCAAGCCAAATTATTTTCTGTATTTAGCAGTACATTTCTTCTACATTAATTAATTTTCAGTAAAAGCCATCTAGTATGATATCTGGCCTGATATAATCTACCTATTCAAATTGTTCAAATTGCATCACCTCTTTTTTTTTTCTATGCAATGTCAGTCACTTCTCCTTCAAAATGATTAAATTGGTACCCCACAGGATTTGTATTGTCATAGCTCATTATATTATGAAAAATCTGAAATTAAGGAAAAAAGACTCAATATTTTGAGACCTTCATGGTGAAGAGTCCTTGAATGGAATAGAAGACTCAAGTGTTGGGACTCAATATGTAGATGTTCAATATATCAGAAGCAGAAACTACTGGCTTAAGTTTCCAGTCTAAACTTTGTGAAAGTGTGAAAGAAAAGAAAGAATTTGGAAACATTCTAAAGACATAGTTAAGGCTTCCTATGCAAAACCATATAGAAGAAGGCTTTTTAGTGACTTCTGTAAACTTTATTTGTAAATTAGCAGGAACTGGTACCTGAGTGCATTAACAAACAAACAAACAAACAAACAAAACAAAACCAAAAACCAAAAAACAAAAAAACACCAAAAACCAAAAAAACAAATAAACAAAAACAAAACAAAGAAAAAAAATCAACAAAAATCAAAAGAATCAAAAAACTAAAATAAAATTTCAAGGGAAGACTGGGTTTCTTTCTGAAATACTCTGTTTTGTCTTAGCACTAACTGCTTCCTAATCATTCTGTATTCCAGATTCAGAGCATATCCACACTTCTTCCACAGCTCAACAAAATAAACCTGCCAAAGTACAATCACAAAATATATGAACAAAGACAAAACACCATCCTTTGGCACTTTGCTTCAGAAAATAGATTAATGTCAGTTGAGCAGAATCAATGTTAGATGAGTGAGCAAAGGGACTGAATTTCTCTTACACTTTCCCAAACATTCTTTTGTAGGGTTGACATGTTAGTGTTTTGTCCCAGTTTACTGTACATACTGTTATCATTCCCTGCTGTATCTTCAAGATCAAGAGGCACAAATGTAAAAGGAAACTAAGCACTTCATCTTGCCACATCTATGCCTTTGCTTCTTTTGTTCAAGTACAGCAAAGAGAGTAAGAAACAGAAAATAAACCATCTAATTATTGTTCCTTTTATTTTGTTTGTAAAATTTCTGTGACCAGATTGTAAGGCTATTTAAAAATAAATCTTTGGGTTGGGAATTATGTATACTTAACTTTAAACTAATTTCTAGTGAAGCCAGCAGGGTTACTTGGCATACTTTGGACTGAGTTTGTGTGTGTTTCTCTGTGAGATCTATACAGGAAGGAGTTAAGATGTCTTTGGTGTAGAATTCTTGTTCACTAAATTGCCTATTAATCAACAATACTGCTGGTGCTGGTTTTACATCAAATGATCTACATGCATAGTCTGTGTAAATTTAGTTACAAATCACACGTTTTGTTCCCAAATACTCCATGTTGTGATTAAGATTGTGCTCTTTTGCTGTGTCAGTAGTCACAGCCTAAGTCTATTTCTAGTTAGTTAACTCACACAAATAATTAAACTACATAAAGTTCACAGTAGGGAGAAGCTGCCATGCATACATACAGCAGATAAATAGCCTTGCCTTCAGCACTATGAAAGTACAAATGTCAATCCCACTAAATTGTAAATCTGATCTACATCCCAAGAACTGCTAAATAGTGACCTACTCACACACTGAAGTAGATATGTGCAGATTACTCCTGAGAGGCTATAAACACAAGAATTGGAATTTGCTGTGTGAACATTTAAATACTATACTCACTTTCTCAAGCTTTCTGCTATTAAACTCTCACTCCCAGAACAGTCCTGGAATGGGAACTGAGATTGCCTTTTGAATTTGAAGAGCACTGTCTCCCCATGTGATCTCTAAAACACACCCTCATGTCCATCACCTATTTTCCTTTCAGTCCTATTTTTTTTTCCCTTTGACCAAAGTGAAGGCAGGTTCTGCTTCCCACTTCCCTTTCTTCTAAGTGGTATGCTTTGCTTCACTTTTCACTGATGGAAAACAAGAGAGACAAAGACAATTTCAAGGAGATAACGTATCTGACCTCTCTGTTAATACTCATAATGCTGGCCAGGAAGGTTAGGAGCAAACATCAACTTTCTTTCACACCTCTTAGCTCATTCCACAAATTAATAACATCATATTGGGAGCAGCCCAGACACTGTGTAGTGAATGTTAGCCGTAGTTACTGCTGGCTGCTTCAGAGGATGCATTTATTTTTCTCATTATCTTACACACAATCTTCCAGCTATTGTCTGCTACCCCTGCTCACTCAGGAAACCTCAGAAAGTGCTAAAGATGTCAAGAAGCAATAAGCCTCATTTATTTTTATGGCCTTCATCAGCACTTTCTTTTTTGCCTAAAGGCCTATAATGGAATCCACTGATTAGAATCAGCACCATATCAGAATATAGATATGATAGTGCTTTACTGAAGGTGAATGGGCTACTGAAGGACACTTTCTCCATTTGATACTTTTAGAGGATACTGAAGCTAAACAAATTAATTGTCTTGGTACATTTCCTCTTTTCTTTTTCCTTCTTGCTACATTCCCAGGCATTTGGAAACTGATTAACTAAAATGTTAAGGAAGATGATCATAAAAAGTCCTGATAATTACAAGGGAATTAGTCAACTGGAACAATACCAGAAGGGAAGCAGTTGGATTTGATAGCTGTTAATAAAATGGTACAAGTGAACAGAGAAACTTCTATGTTAAACACCATATTCAAGATAGAACTAAACCAGGAAGCAAATAATTGACTTCTGGGGTTTTTTTTCCACTTTAAATGCATCCATGTAATAGTTACAGGCCAATATATGATAAACAGATCTTCTGTTCTCGCACAGATCAGATCTGAAAAATGTTCTGCTTTCAAACCCTAGGTAATTAAACCCATATAAGAGTTTTTAAAATTAGTTTCTCTTGTGCACATCTATTTCCTGCAAACAATCACTGCAAGCAAAGGTTTGCAGACTTCTAGCCCAGTTTTAGTCAACAATTTCAGTTTATTGCAAACTTAACTTTTCCACTAGAATAAATAGCACAAGGAAAAGGACTGAAGTAAGGCTGCATAGAAAAAGGATGTGGGGAATGCTTACACTGCAACCGCTAAATTATTGCACTATTACATCTTTATGTAATTTAAAATAGTTTATTTACATCTGTAAAGAAAATTCACCCAAAGTCTTCCTCAGTGTCAGGTGGCAATATCCACATAAGCTGTTTGTAAAGAACAGACAGTGTACTTTTTATATATGCCTCTTATTCTGCTTTAACTTTCTTTTGACCTCCAGGTCACGTTGTATCCAAGCTGTTCTGAGTGCTCAGAAATCTGGTCCCGACAGATTTATTAGTGGCATGGGAAAGTTACTGCTTTTCACTGTCATCTTATTTTTTAATAAGTAAGGTTCAGGCTAGTACAGGGACTAATATCTTAAGAATAAGGTTTTTCTTGTTCAAAGAAAAAAGGCACTCTGGATATGAAAAATTGAAAAATCCCCCATGCCAGGACTGTCCATGTAGGAGTGCAGAAAAACTACTCTTGGTTACTGGAACTAAAAATCCAGTGAGCTATTTAAGAATGCTACCTGCCTCTTATATATATAACCCTGTATAGTGCATTTCCAGTGTCATGAAGGGTTGTTTTGTTTGGGTGATCAGGGTAAGAGGAAAAATTGCTGCAGAAGAGTAATGGAACAGCAATCTTATGTGACATGAATAGATTTACTATACTTTCACAGAGATTGCTTCATATGAAGACCAAGATGCAGAAATTAATCAGAAATCACATTCAGAAAAAAGAAAACTCACACACATCTTCCATCCATCATACTCTGAAAGATGAAAGACAAATGTGTTACTGTGCTTAGATCATCTAGTGTAAGTTTTCATTCAAACAGAACTAATCATCGATGAAAAGAGAGAAAATAAAACCTGATTTTTAATGCCCAGGACTCTTCTTAAAAAACAGAGGATTATAAACAGGATTCAGCTCTAAACTGGAACAAGCTTTCATAATTTGCATGGGTAACCAGTAACAGGGAATCATTTCTCCCAAAATGATTCTTCTTCTTTTCTGTGACAGCTTTCACAAAACGATATGGAATATTTACAGCCTGCTAATAGAAGTGGCCAAGTATAAAAAATGTCCTGGCCCCAAGGTAGTGGCCCATAAAGAGGTCTGCCCACATCCTTGGCAGACCAGACAAGAAACTCTAAACATCACGTTTGGACAACTCAGCTCTCAGATGCACGTGTAGAAATGCAAACCTTCATGCACACGCAGTCACACAGCAGACGAAAAATTTATGAAGAAATAGAGCCCATTATTATAGTAGGTTGCATATTCAGAGATTATTATCTGTGATGAAATGGAGTTCTTTAGCATGTCCTAAAATCTCCTACCTTGGCACTTACCAAGTCTTGCTTCTAGAAATCAAATCTCTTTCCTTCCTGCAAAGAGAGGTGTCACTTAGGCCTGGAGTCTATTGAACTCTTACCTTCACCTGACTGTTTCTTTTACCTTTGAGTCTAAGTTTTGCTATGGTTTATACTTCAATTGGTGCTCTCAAGCATGAGATTTGTGAAGATCATCGATTCATAGAATCATAGAATGTTTGGGACTGGAAGGGACATTAAAGACCACCCAGTTCCAACCCCCCTGCCATGAGCAGGGACACCTTCCACTAACCAGGTTGCTCAGAGCCCCATCCAACCTGGCCTTGAACACTGCCAGGAATGCAGCAGCCACAACTTCTCTGGGCAGCCTGTGCCAGTGCCTCACCATCCTCAGTGTAAAGAATTTCTTCCTAATATCCAATCTAAACCTACTCTTTTTCAGTTTAAAGCCTTTGCCTCTTGTCTTATAACTACATGCTCTTCCTGGAAGTCCCTCTCCAGCTCTCTTGCAGCCCCTTTAGGTACTGTAAGGTTCTCTAAGGTCTTTCTGGAACTTTCTCTTGTCCATGCCAAACAATCCCAGCTCTCTCAGTCTGTCCTGATAGGAAGAGTTTTTCCAGCCCACTGAACACATTCGTTGTGTCCTCACTCCAGCAGGTCTATGTCCTACCTGTGATGACACAGCTGACGTTTTTATCTGAAGAGCAATGATTCTCCCTTCTCTTCCCAGCCTCAAAGCAGTTTGGAAATTGCAGATCATGTTCTTTGAGGTTCATTGCACATTTGACCAGCGAAGCAGTTCTTGAGTGCAACCCCAAAGCACTCCTTGGAGACAGACACCAAGCAGTGCTGCAGGGAACTCAACCTCATCTGGCACACAAAGTGCATCTCAGGGAATTTTAAGGGAGGAAACTTTTCTTTTAATCCCCCTACTCTATTGCATGCATATTTTTTACTAGAAGTGTGGTGCCATTTTAATCCATCTGTTTGAGTTCACAGTGGAAATTAAATGCAAACTGTGAGTGCTAAAGCTCCTCACCTTTTCTGAACGAGCTACAGTTCATTAGTTAGGAGTTTTAAGATGCTGTAAACATCCTATATGGATGAATCACCTAATAAAAATTAGAAGGCAAAAATTCCAGTATGAAATAATATTTTAGTAGTAAAAATCAAGCATAGCAGCATTATGTAATGCAATAGTGCTAAACAGGAAATTCTTTGAGCACTTTTGATTAATAATTTTCTAATTATTGGCAAGTATGTTATCCATATTTTTCACAAAGTTTACAGTGTTTTGGCTAATTTCTGCTTAAGTGGTAATTTAGTTTTTAGTTTATTAAAACCAAGTTTTCATTCTGGTCAGATGATTACAGAGGAATCATAAACACATATCCAGCAGACTTAAAACTTTTACTATTCAGGGATAAAAAGATCACTAAAAGCTTAATACTCTTACCTAGTGAATGCTCTCCTAGACAGACATAAACTGAGAGATGAAAATAGAGTTTTTATGATATATTTAAGTTGATAATAAATTTTAAAAATTGGATATTTGAAAATATAAATGTAAGTGAATTAAAACTGATTGAACAGTACATTCCAAGTTCCTTATTAAATGTAAGCAGGAGATTTTCAGGCCCTGTGGTGCCACACTCTTGAAGGAAAATTAATAAATAAAGGTGTGAGATTCGAGAGCAGTAATTTTTTAAAACTGTACAGACGACCCAGATTGCATGTAAATCACTTGAAAACACAGAGAACTACAACTTATGTCAGCCATCTCTTTTGTATTCAGAATCATTAATCTCTTGGACATGACAAATCTTTTTAGCAGAAGAGAATAAATTCAAGATAAGTTTTACAGTAATGAATAACTCCTGCCTAAGAAGTGCTTTAATGACTCTCCTTGTCAGAATTCAGAGTTTATTATTAACTCTACAGAATGGCACCAGCCTGAAGAGATACAGTTACAAATCAATTTCACAGCTTTTTCATAACGAGTCAGTAATTGACCTCAAATTCTGATGGAGTCACATATCTCCTCCCATACTTTATTTTAATTGTGTGTATATCAAGGATTTAGTGTCTGGTCATAAAGAAATTTATTTTAACTCTGTGTTGCCTTGCACAGCCTTTTAACAGCAAAAATGTGAGTCATTCTGAAAGTATTAATTTTAATGGTTGGGATGTATTTTTTAAACTCTTTTATAATTAAGATGATAATCATTTTGTTAAAATATGTTCTTGATTTATCTACTTTAAAATAAGAAAGAATTATAGTGAAAAAAATCAGATTCTCCACTTAACACTAATGATTGCAGACTAGAAAATATTTTACTTATTATATGGTCTTAAAAAGAAATTACATCAAAATTAACAAACAGCTTTGGCAAAACCGTGCTTACTACACTCTGTAATTATAAACAACATCCTTACAAAGGTATTTGGAAAATGAATTGCTGAAATATATTTTTAAATTCCACTGCATCAGGGTTTTTTTCAATTTCTATCTATAGTTTTCCACATACCCTTGGGTTTTTGAACTACTATAAAATAAAAATATTTGCCTTGTTCTAAACCAGAGAAAATCTAATGCAAATCCAGTTATTTTAAATAGGATTATTGTACCAGTCACACTTGAGTTTGTAAGGCAAAAAAGCCAATATTTGAAAGACACATGCCTTCAGGCTTCTGTTGGGAATATATATTCACTTTAGATCTCATTCTGAGCATAATTTAAGACAGAGGAGGGGAGAATGAAGCAAGCAGAGATGAGTAAGATGGTTGCAGATTCACTTGCTTGTCTGGCCAAGCCTTGTAACTGGTGGCCACATAGCTGGTCTAGGGGCCATCAGTGATCCATTGGAGCTATCCAGTGCTCTCCAATGGAGCTATCCATTAGTGTTTGTCCACTAGTGAATACATTTTTCTCCTGGAGCAGATGTGCCAGGGAAGTGCTGATTTTGGCTTGTGCAGATCTCATGGGCTGTTGTGGCTGTACAAGGTACGAGCACATGTGTGCACAGGGACATGCCCCACTGCTGCTGCTGGCTGGACCTGTACACACAGAACATGGGCTTAGGGGGCTGCTGCACGAGGAACAAGCAAGGCTTGTGGAGAACCAGGAAGAGGGATTGCTTGGGTGTGGAAGCACATCAGTGTGTTATGAGACCAAAGGGAAAGTATTACAGTAAAAAGTTGCTTGCCTTCACTTGCTATAAAATGTGTCACATAAAGACAGGAAGAAAAGTAAAATTGCACCAATTGAACTAAATCCTCACATTTAAGCCTAACTTTTATACATAAATTAGATACTCTAATTCAGCCATGAAATTTTAGTGGCTGTCATTTTTCACTTCTATTGTTGCAAAAAAAACAGCTCTATGGATCATAAGAATTTCTGCAATAGAAACACAGTCATAGTGGTTGGAAAGAACCCTAAAGATCATCTAGTTCTTGTTCCCCCAGCCATGGGACAGCTTCCACCAGACCAGTTCCCCCAGCCATGGGACATCAGACCAGTTCCCCCAGCCATGAAACACCAGACCAGGCTGCTCAAAGCTCCTCCAATCTGGCTTTGAACACTTCCGGGGATCGGGCTGCCCCAACTTCTCTGGGCACTGTATGCCTTGTTACACAAAGTCAGACATATAATAATGATACATTTAAAACATCAAATCTATGAAATTACTGAGGCAAGTTGGTTGATTTGACTATGTAAGTAAATCTGAAAAAGATAGTGCAAGGAGGAACACAACACTCAAACGAATACCTCCAAAGCCAAATGGAAATAGAGCAGCCATACAGGAATCTTTAGGGGGAAAAAAAAAAAAAAGAAATCCCTTAACATCTCATCATCTCATAGTGACACATATCTTAGAATTATCCAGACAAACTGAACCACATTTTTTCCCATAAAATTTCAATGATGGCAATAAACTGTGGAGAAAGAAGTAAAACATTCCTTATTTCACATGTGAAGTGCACAACAGTGTTGTGTTGGTTGGTACAAAGCTGTCTGTTCTTTTCTAAGAATTAAAACAAATATATATTAAAAAAACAGGAGTGCATCATAGATTGGGCGATAACTCAGGCTTAGCTGCCATAAGTCTAGATTTAATGTGCAGAACTCTAGTGAAAAATGGAAAAATTTAATATTAAAAAAAAGGAATAAGAAAGACATATGAAGAACTCATTATGTATACCAGAACTTCTACTCCTAAATTAATACAAGTCAGTGTGAAATAATGCAGCAGTTGCAGCAGAAGAACATGAGGAAAAGCTATGAATTGCCACCAGAGAAAAGAAAGAAAGAAAGAAATATGAAAGCTCTTTGACTTTAAAGTATCCTGTGAGAGCAAAAACTCTACTCACTAAAAGTTATTGGGCCATTTTCATATAAATGCTTCTATTTCTTACAGGACAAAGAATGGAAAGAGCAGGGTTTTTTTCAAGCGTAGTAAACCTCTTCTCAATTTTTTTTATAATACTATGTCAAAAGGTACACCACTTCACACACTGATGAAAAAGCTAAAAAAAACAAAATAATGTCTATGTTTCCTTGCACTGATGTTTGGCAATGTGAAGGAGCAGACATGATTTAAGCCAATACAAGCATGCAAAGGTTGAGAGATGTCTTGTACTTAATCCTGTCATTATGGATCCACAGAATTGTTGAAGGTTGAAAAAGACTCCTTAGATCATCAACCAGCTATGCTTTGGCTAAGCAATCCAAATTCTTCAATGGAACAGGTGTTTGCTCCTAGCTGTATTGAACTATGACTTAGATCACTTGCTGTACAATATGCAGCACTAAAACACATAAAGATGTGCCATGCTTTTCCCAGGTTGCAGCCAGCCTGGAGCAACAGCTTATGCTCTGTCATCACTGGAATTTAGAATGCTTTTGATGTGTCATATCTGCTGAAATCTGTAGTGCAATCAACCCCTAACTGTGAAGGAAAGCACAGTCAAAGTGAATGCTCTCACTGTTTTAATCGTCTTCTAAAGATGCTTCAAGGGCCTACAATTAACCTGACATGAAACTGGTATTTTGGTAAGTATTATGTTAATTATATATGCTTATACATACACCTATTTATCTGCAACATTAAATGTTCTTTTTTTTTTGTAGAGGTAAGTATTTTTTTTTCCTTTCCTTTTCTCTTCCACTTTGCCATATAAAGAAATAAAATAGTGTCTGAAAAACACTTTTTCATATAAATATCACTTAAATAATTGCGTTTCTCTGTGCACGTGTTAAAAAAAATCAAGATTTATCCCCACATGACTTAACCTCATTTAAATAATGAGCCAAATTATTACCAGTTTCTGTTTATCTCATTTCGTGTATGTGCCAGACATTATTTAACACAAACAATTTAAATCTTGCAACAGTTCAGCATCATTAGTTTCTTAATGAATGCAGAGATGGGTGACAGACTGCAGGAGTAAGGAATGGTATAGGCAAGGGTAATGTTAGCACTGCCAAATTCCTGGAGCAGAATAGCACTGATGGATGCACAAGGAGCTTCACGTAAACGGAATGGAATGGAATGGAATGGAATGGAATGGAATGGAATGGAATGGAATGGAATAGAATAGAATAGAATAGAATAGAATAGAATAGAATAGAATAGAATAGAATAGAATATTTCAATTGAAAGGAATCTACAAGGATCATCAAGTCCAGCTGCCTGACTAGTGCAATTAAAAGCATGTTATTAAGGGCATTGTGTCAATGCCTCTTAAACAATGACAGGCCTGGAACATTGAAAACCTTTGTAAGAATGCCTGTTCCAGTGCTTGGCCAGCCTCTCAAGAAAGGAACATTTC
The DNA here is from genome assembly GCA_013398595.1 of Tychaedon coryphoeus. NCBI lineage: Eukaryota > Metazoa > Chordata > Aves > Passeriformes > Muscicapidae > Tychaedon > Tychaedon coryphoeus. The sequence continues at coordinate 903,702 of WBND01000209.1, forward strand.
CTCATGTACAGTCTGAACCTCCTGTGGTGCAGCTTTAAAACATTCTTCCACACCCTATCACTGGATATCAAGGAGAAGAGCTCAGCACCTCCCACTTTATTTCCACTCCTTAGCAGCTGTAGGGAGTAATGAGTTCAGCCCTCAGCAGATCCTGGCTGAAGTAGGAAAAACAGCTCCTAAAAATGGCCAGAGGAGTGATGTATTATTCCCTTTGTATTTGAAGATAGCTTTGGGCTGTTGTAAGCTCATACTGACTTTAGCGGAGATAATCCTCCTTTAAGTTTAAGTCACCCATGCACACAAATGGATCCTCAAGCAAAGTTGCAAAAGGCATCCTAACTCTTTATTTTAGGTTGTAATTTAAGAATTTATGCTTTTTGCATATCTGGCTCATGATTTTTAAACACACAAAGGTTTCTCAGCTCAGATGACAAATTGATGACAACAGTTTGTGTAGCACTGGAACAGGAGTCAGATACTCATTTAAACAGCACTATTGGCAAATATTTAAGGCAAATTATTAAAAACCAAAATTGTTGTATTAAGCATAGATGAGGATATTTAAATCAAGTAAAATGTAAGATTATACCTATTATCATCTCCAGTAAAATACTTTCTAGAGAACTTTTAATATTTTTTTATTTAATTACATGAGGAGTTATATATCTTTTTTATCTTTGTTTTTTAAATTCCTTTGCTCCAAAATAAGAGTAGTATAATTTTCATATTTTTTCTTGCTGTCCCTTTCCTAAAAAATTATAAATACTTAGGGATCTTAATTGACATGTTTTGGATTTTGATAGGTGTTTGTTTGCTTGTTTTTTAATTTGGCTAATTTTTAGGCACAACATTTTTGTGCATTTTTTTCCATTGTCTTTCTAGAGTGAACTCATTGATGCACATCATTGTGATGTCATTTTTATTAAAAGAGAGATGTTTCACCACTTCGGTATTTGCTAAAGAGAAAATAATTTAAAAGGGGAATAAGATATGGAATACACTGCCTTGTAAACAAATCTCTGCAGACCTGGAGCTGGTGTTTAATCTGGCCAAGCAATCTATACAAACTGCAAATGGGATCCCTCTCAGCTTTAGATACATATGGCAGACATCTTGAAGCCTTCCTTCATCATCAGGGCAGTGATACAGGAACTTTCAGAGCATGTTTCACTCATCTTCTGAAGACAGACACATTATAATGAGCTGAAGCATGTCTTCAAAAGTCTATTGCTCTCCACAAAAGAAGAGATTCCTGGGACCCTGCCTGATATTTAGACATCCGCATCATGGTTAGGTAAGATGAATTACATCCAGCACCCCTAGAGTCCTTTTGATTTGTTAAAATTTCTTGTCTCTAAATGAAGCAAAACTAAAACAAAATAAACCCCAAAGAGCTAATTAAACAGCAACCAAGCAAAAACACAAGCAAACTTGAGTTTCCCAACTACTGGCATTTGGGAAATTTTTCTAGTTTACCTTTGTCCACAGCATGACTTACAAACAAATCATCTGCAAGAGTGCATAGAATAATTTTGGAACAATTGATAGAACAACCCATATTTAAAAGGGGTGTTTGGATCCACAGAAAGCTGCATTAACCTTTAGACCTTCCCTTTATGGCTCTGGCTCTAGTATTGGTAATAGGTACAAATCTTGTGCTCATAAACCTTGTGCTCAATTGCATTTGGCAATTCAGTAACATCATACAAATTTAGAGCCAGCTGGACTTCCTTAGGTTTCTGGAGCTACTGATTTGTCTTAGTTCTCAGGGGATCTGCCTGGTGTCTTGGTTCTCTGCAAACAGCACTCTTGATTGCCAGAGAAATGAGAGTGTCTCCTAGGGTAGGGACAACTCCATGAGGTTACCCCTTTAGAGAGTTTCCTGTTTTTTTTTTTTTTAACCATGTGACAAAAGAACAGCCCCAGGATATTTGCTGAAGACATTGTTCATTCTAAAACACTGCAATTACTTCCACCTCCTTCATGTGTTTCATCTGACTATTGAGATGTTTTGGAAAGACTAGTGACAGGGTAGGGAAGATGATAAGGTGTGCCTTCTCTTTCATAGCCCCTGGTCATGATGCCTTGGTTGTACACATGGTGTACATTGTGTACAATGGCCTTGTACACACTGGCCATCTTAAAACCCCCCCTGGACAAAAGAAAGAAGGAAATACCTGCTCCCACAAATATTGCTTCAGCAACATACCTTGTGGAAGCAGACTTCACACATGGGTAAGCAATCCAACCATGACACTAGGTGAAGAAACTAAAATTTTCACACAAAAAGAACTATAATCACACGTTGCCAAGGTGATTTGTGAAAAACAAACACAGTTTATCTTTAAACATATTATTCAGCTGTGCATCACTGAGAAATCTAGCTGCAACACGTATGTTTAGGTTTCTGCCAAATATTGGCCACACGTTTCCTATTTTAGCCAAAAAGATGCCAAGAACAGGATAGCCTGGCATGTCAAGGGTAAAGACTATTTGATTCTACCTACAGAGAAACTCTCAGGCATTTTTTATGTCTACTTCTTCAGATACGCACACATGCCTGGGAGCATGCCTCTGTATCACTGAGGCCAGCTGACATAGAAGAGCCCAGGTTTTACAGCACTAGTAACTTCTCAGCCTGCAAACAGAGTCTGACTGGAGAGGGCCTCCTGGCAGAAGTCACTGGAAGAATCCTGCTTCCAAACTGAGTTCAGGAGCTGTTTAGGGTAGAGCTGGCAAAAGCAAATGTCCTGCCAGGAACTGCCTAAGTAATTCTGCAGTGTGCAGTCCCATTCCCATGCCAGGCACTGTTCTCAGCTCTGTTTAATATACTGATGTGGGTAGAACCAGGCTATATTTCATCTTAAAGGGTGAATAAATCTTTAATCATCGAGGTGTAGATACCTTTGTAGCTGAAAATGCTACCCAGACTGTATTACATCTTCATAAAAATGTATCATGCTGAACACAGAGCTCAGCCCTCTGGCACTAGAAGAGGACAGATTTTAATGGCATCTCCAAATAACATATTCTGTAAGTGACTTACACAAAAGGTCTAAAAGGTCATATCAATATAAAAATCCCTATTTTATATTCACCCATCACACACATGCTTATGACAGAGAAAAAGGAAAAGAAAATTACTTTTTTAGCACTTGCTAGGGTTTAAAATATTTGTGGTTTATAAACCAAAGTGGGAAAAGATGGTGTTTCAAAGTTGCAGGGGAACAAAGGAGAAACTTTTATGTGCATTGAAATTTGTTAATATAAAAGCAGTTCAGTGCATGTCTCAGCTGGCCATATCTCCAGCAACAGCACAAGAAAGACATATATATTTTTTACTTAGGCTATTTAACCAAAAAACTCTACAGATTTGTTTGATGTGGAAAAAACAGATTCATAAAATTATTTCATGCAATAATTTCTGAAGAATTTTCATGTTCACCATCACTTTCTCATTTCACCTAACATATTTCTCAGTTTAGGTTTGCTTTGGAAAAGTTTTTGTGTAAACATGAAAAAATTGATATATGTGATTCCCATTGACTTCTTGCTATTAGGGTGAAGTCAGACTTTTAATTTCTATCTAATAAAATCTAGCAGTTGCCACATTATCTCCGCAAGAAACTGAAAGTTGAAAAGTTAAAAAAAGAAAAAAGATAATGAACATTAGAAATAAAGTTAAAACAAAACATGGAAGTGATATATTACATCATCCATTTCATTTCCATATCTGAAAATAATGGGAGTAGAAATTTGGCACAGATTAGTTTCGGATATATCAATACTCAGCTTTTCCCCTTCCTTCATTGTGAAATGTTGATATGGAATTAGATGCTGAAATTACAGGTAGAAATATACCAGGTGACCAAAAGCAGTTGTTTGGGGGATGTTTGAAGATCTCAACAAACTTGGTGTTAGTAGAACATCTCAGTATATCCAGGTACATTATATTCTTGCCAAGAAACACTGGTTTATATCAAAGTGGGTGATAAAATATCACAAAGTACTTTGTCATACAACAGGACTGACCTGTCACAAAAGGAATCTTAACAGAATTTTATTCTGTTAAGGCAGAAAATTTCATTGGGAAGCAGAAAAGGAAAGCAGGGATGCAAAAGGCTTGGTGTGGTCTGTGAAGTCCAGAAGTGCCCTCCATCTTCCAGGCCTGAACCTGTACTTGGTGAACTCCAGCTGGTATGATAGGGGGATGCAGACCCTGAACTGAGCAGCTGAGACCAGCACCAAACACACCACACAGCACATCTCCCCGTGCTGCCTTCTGTCTTTCTTCCTGAACACCAATTCACTTCATTCTGGATTCTTCACTCTCTGTGACAGTCTTACTTTATGAGCACTGCACTGAGAGCCCAGTAACACGATTTAGACAGTCATATATGTCCTGTCTTCTCCATTGTGGGACATGACCTTGTACTCTGTCACATAAATGTTTGAAGGCTTTTTGGACGCAAAAATTGTAAAGGCGTGATTTGGGCTATCAAAAAATCACAGTGATTTTCATTCATTTATGGAATAGGATTACCTATCAATGCAAAAGAAAAGTTTGCACCCAAACTGAACTCCTTCCAGAAAGGCAACAAGCCTGTGACACTGTGCTGGTTTCATGTGGAGGAGAGGGGGTCATGTGGAGGAGAGGGGGGGAGCCCAGCCCCTAGGGGTGACCACAAGGCCTGG
>WBND01000209.1:921649-961816 GCA_013398595.1 Tychaedon coryphoeus
TATCATAAAAAAAAAAAAAAAAAAGCAAAAACCTCAAAACCAACCAAACAAACAAACAAACAAACCAGCAAACAAACAAAAGAAAACCCAAAAACCAAACCAAACAAAAAAAAACACTCTGAAAGGTTTCTGAAGCACATTGATGAAAAGTTCCTAGCACTGATGATCAAGCAGTTGATAAGGTATTCTACAAGACCATGTCTTCTTTGCCCTTGTCTGTAATGGTAAAACCAGTCTTCTGGAGGGAAAGCCTGGAATAAGGAAGACTTAGTTTTTTTGGGGAAGGATCAGGTTAAGGAAGATTTAGATCAGTAGGAGTTGCATAAGCATGTGGAACCTGGTAGGATGCATAACAAGCGCTGATGGAGCTGGCCAGTGCCATTGCAAATCTACTTTTGACTATCTCTGAAAGGTCATGACAAATGGAGAAGGTTCCTGAAGATTGGGAGGAAGTAAATACCACCATCTCTGAGACTTTGCATGGGTCCAGTTGCATGGAGGTCAATCACTCATTCCTTTCTGATCTACACAGGAAACTGAGTCCAGTATGAAAGGGGAGAGTCCAGAAAAAAATCACTCTGGTGATCTGGAGCCTTTATTTCAATTTGAAACAGATTTTGGTGCTTATGAGTGAAATAGAAGTATTATATCCATTCTACATTTTCCACATTGCAGTTACTCAGTACACAGAGGAACCTGCCAGAGGGTAAGGAGGATGACTTTCAAGGTCTTCATGTTCATTACAAAGAACAGCCCAGTTTTCATCCACACATTTTCAAATACACATTGCTATGGCATGGAGGTATTTTCACTAAAATAATCCCACTGCAGCAGAGAGGGGTGGGGGCTGTGGTTTTTTCCTTTTGTTTTGTTTTCCCTTCCATCACAATTTACTCTACAGAGGAGCTCTAGTGTGGCTAAATGTACACTACTAAATGTAGGGTGACTAAAGTGTGAAGTTAGCAGGTGGTGCAATGCAACATACACACAAAAGCATTTTGCCAGGAAATCAAAAGTTTGTTTCTGAGTTACTCAAAGGAGCAGGGTGATGGTCTCTGTAAGGCTGGGCAATTCTTCACTGCAGTAATCAGAGCTACTTGACACTGAGCAGAGGATGCCCCAGCCAAAAAGTTAGTGAGAATATATCTATAGAAAGTATTAACAATCCCCCTTCTCCCTCATACACACTATAACAAAGCCATCAAAAAAATTACCAAAACATCACCAAAAAACACCCAGCAGAAACAAACCTAAAGCCATACAAGTTAGTCCTTAGATGGAGAAATTCTATTGGCACTGTATGCTATACCATTGCGTACATAATTCAAGTGTGAAATGCCTTTAAACACAATTTAATTAACCATGCTATTGCTTAAGGTTGCTTGGTTCATAACATAGCCAGGCAGCCTCAGAATTTCCTAATCCCTAGGTATTGTCTTTACCAAGACTGAAACAATGCACTTGTCAGAGCAGATCACATACCAGAGCAGATGTTAAATAGGTATTCAGAGGGATTATTGCACCAGATAGCATAAAGGAAAAAAAAAAAAAAGCCAACAACAACAAAATGAGGCAAAGGGGGAATTTGCACCAGGGAATGAAATTTGTCTTTTTTTGTAGGATGCCTGTTACTGTTCAGAGAGTTTATAATTTTGCTTGCTGTTATTTTTTTTAATTTTTTTTTATCTTACGTAGTGTAAATCTTTCTTAATTGACTTTATTTAATAACCTTTTATTCTGCCTCAGGAATCCCCCAAACAAAACAAAGGCAAACATCTGCTTTGGGAAACAAATAAGCTGCCAAGAAACTTTCCAAAAGCTGACTTTTTGTTCTCATTGGTGAGAATATTTGAGTTTATGTCCTAACACATTAGGAAATAATTTTATACAATATAAAATCCTTTGTAATAGATATTACAGGTTTATTGACATATATTCTAGTGTAATGTGGTTTCTCTTTATGAAAAAATACCATTGGCCCTTTCTCTCTTGTCAGGAAAGTACTGCCTGAGATATTTTACCAGCAAAAGCCCATGGGTTAACTATTCTTAAGAATTAAAAAATAAGCAAATAAATTATTGATAAATGAAATAAAAGTAATTGCTTAACAAAGAGAAAACCCATGAAAAAGTAATGATAGTGAGGTCTAATTACATAATTAAATTTAATTCCAAAACAAAACATAACAAAAAAAAAATACACACCACAAAACCTCCTCAAGACATTATCCAAATAACTTAGTTTTAATAATTTCCATTTTTCTGGTGACACTATGCTGTCACCTGCTGGTTATACTTGAAAGTATAGTCATTTGAAGAAAAGTAAGAAGCAGTAGTGGTTGCTTTGTAACATCTGGAACAACTGTTCAGCTAGTGGAAATATAAAATTTTCTTTAAAGTTAGTGGGATTTGGATGGTTTGCAGCAGCTGTCTAGTGCTGGCTGCAAGAGCGAAATTTTGGTCTTCTCTACAGCTATAGCCCTTACAGAATGCCTTGCTAAAATACGGTGTGAGTGTTGGGAGAAAAGGGTTAAAAGCATAAAAATGGCAAGGAGGATGGTAGATTTGCTCAAGTGGCCTTGCAGATGGATATCTGGGAAATAACAGTGTGGGAAATCCGATGTATTATGCCTACTGATGTCCATCCCCTGTTGGTTTTGAGAAATAGAATTTCTGTTTAGAGGTACTGCAGGTGTTTGGAGAGACCTGGAGGCACTGTCTGGGACATGCTTGAGCTCCCTGTTTTGGGAGAGAAGAGCAGAGCTCAGAGATCACAGCAAGCACAGAGATCCCAGCATGGTGGTAAGCTCTGTGTGCCTGAGCCCCCAGTGAGTGGGTGCAAAGAGCAGCCCTGACACCCTCAGCACGGGCTGAGCCTGATGGCCCCTGCCTTCCCACTCCTGTGTCTCTGCACAGGTGCTGCCTTGGGATCCTCCAGCTAGAAAAGCAATGAAATACATTTACTTTTTGGCATTTAAGCCATGGTTTTGTGATTGTTCCAGCTGGCTGACTGAGTTGCATAATGGGATATAAGCTTTCACATTCAAACGAGTCATACCCACAGATTTTTCCTCCTGTCAATCACAACAATCAATCAATTAAATACCTTGTACAGAAAAGGTACAGAGTCATAATTTTATTAAAAAATACAGTACATATATCAATTACATTTAGAGCTGAGTAAAAATAGTTGAAGGACAATGTGTGGTCAATTCATACCCAAAAATTCTGCCAACCAAACCAGAGCTATAGATAACAGTATATGTCATAGAGAGACTCTGTACTGCTCTGTCAAATGGCAACATTTAGAGTAAAAACCACCACAGCTCACAGGGTCGACACGACTCTAAATAAAAAACAGAAAACTCACATCAAATTATATTTTGTGTAAACGTTTAATAGGCATGAAGATAGACTTTGAATTTCAAATTAAGTCCTACATCTTGGAAGTAAATAGACCCATTTGTTTATAAATGTTGCTAACATTTCTTTAAACAGAATATCAATTTTCAGCACAGAGTTCCAGGTTGCAAGGGTGGATGGTTTTAGGGCATCTATTTCCCTGCTCCACAATTTCTAATGGGGTTACATCAAACTCCTCTCATAAGAGGAAAAACAAGGTTACTGCTGAATTTCAGATGTCAATTTGAAATTCCAGAAGGCAAAATGCTAAATCTGGCAAAACAGTAAATGCAATTTTTTTATTCAAGTGCCGTGTTCCTGGAACAGATACTCTCTGTTCTGGAGTCATTCAAACTCCCTAAACTAGAGATGTGAAATTCGCCATAACAGAGCTGAAAGTCCCCAGAATGTTCAAGGCACTCTAAACAATATCCTAAAACCACCTTACTCATGGGACAGCTGAAATCTACAGCTGTTCAATAGGGAAAAGGTGAAATAAAACCCAGGAGAACCAAAAAGTGCAGGTCCTAAATATCGTTTTTTGGAGCTATAATCTGATCAAGTTGTTAAACTTCATGAAAGGAGTACTGGATGAAGTACTACAGTCTCTTTCACTGAGGAATTCAAAACTAGATCACCTTAATGGGTACTTCTGGCTTTTATAGTCCATAAATCTGTTATATGAGGAAAAAATGTTTTAGCTCACATCGCCTGATAAAATACTGAAGTCTTTTCTATGCACTCGGAGACTTTGGAACAGGATTTTTTGTGAGAGAAATGAAATATGAATGGATTTTTACTGAGGTGATGACCAGGTAGAAAACTAAAAGAAAATGTTTATGTTTGAGGCAGGTAATATGAAACAGGGTTTAGCCTTTAAAGTGTAAAGCTCAACTTTCTGAGTATCAGGAATAGAAAACAGATGTAAGTTGTGGAAAGTTATGGCAATCTGGGAAAAAAAGAAACAGAGGGGAGAAAGTTACAGCATTTAATAATTTACAAATTATTTTGAAAGAAACTCATATGAAGACATGAAACATTAAGAAAGAAATTAAAGACATTTGCTACTAAAGGGCTGTAAAACTGTTGCAATAATTAGTCTGAAAAGCTTTAGTCTAAAAAATATCTGTGATGAGGATGCTGCTTCATAATTGTCAAGCAGGGCTGAAAAATCAAAAGTTGTTCCATACTGCACTGTCTCAGGTAAGCATAAAGATCAGAAATGCTGATTTACTGAGAGCAGGTCACTGAGAGCGATGGTGGCCACTTTGTTGGACCCACCCAAAACCAAGACTTCTGATTCTCTAAATGCATTCAGGCTTGAAATTCAAGAAGGCTTTATTTGCATTTTCAAGAAAAAAAAAAAAAAATTATACAAGAAGAAATTGGAAGACAGGGAAGCCCACAATGGATGATACTAAGAATCAGGGACCCAAGATACAGTTTCTACACAACCTGATCAAAAGCAGAACTTGATCTTGGAATCATGCAAAATCCCATTTGAACCCTATAATCTGAGATATATTTTGGAGGGAGATCTCTTCTTCCATACAACAGATAATCTGCCCTTGATTTCAGGTTGGAAAAAGTTATCCAAACACACTCAAAAAGTGTCCAGTCCAAAAATGTCCTATTTTTTCCTGTCTGTAGAGCAGTCTGAAAAGTCTTCTCTTGACAAAATGCTTGGATAACAACAGATGATGGGTTAACACTGTGAATGTACACAACACATAGGAGTGCAATATCTGAAAGTGCCAGACAAGGTCTTTTCTCCAAAACTGATAACACCAAGAAGAAATTAAAATGGAAAAAGTTTTCATAAATCAGCCATTAATCATATTAAACCAGACTACCAAAAGTCTTTCCAAACAAGAAATGAGTCTGCTTGACATCTAAAAGGAGTCTGAAAATGAGTGACTGTGGAAAGATACACTGGAGTATGAACAGAGTGGCAATCAAGACTGACACTTCCAGAAGTTTAATTGGTATTACAACCTCCAGACTGTTGGAGAATCTCCCTACTGGATGCCATGAAGAACCTGTATCCTTGCTGATGGGTTGACAAAGTGTGGTCAGCAAGTGGGACCTGAGGAGACTCCAGCAGATTACTGAAGCAGCACAGGCACATGTGAAGATGGAGAACCCATGGCACCCATAGAAGTGGTAAGAAAGTAGGAGCTGCTGTTCCAACCTGTCCTTGCAACTTGAGCATTTGTTGGGGTAGCTTGCAAATAACTGTGACTATGTGATTAAAAATTATAGGGATTAGTTACAGAATGATGTTTTGGAATTTATACATGCTTATTAGCACTTTTTAAGTGTCTGGTAAAATGATTCATCTGTTGTATTGCTGGTATTGATCTCCATTTATAGTCCACTGATTTCAGTTAATTACATTTTGCTAATATATCGATACAGCATTTTGATCTTGATTTAATAAAACCACAGAGGCTGAGCACTTTTGACTCTACCACCAATATTTGGTGTGCACAGAGTAGTCAGTGCTGTGACAGCCCTAAAAATCTGGTTTTCCCACAGCTGCAGTTTTGATGTCTTTTAGGAGGCTAAATATATTTATCTTTGTTGTAAATATATTGAAAAAAAGACTGTTGGTTTACTTGCTTGTCTTAAGCCCTTTGGCAAACACCTTCAGTACAGATACAGAAATTTCAGAAATTTTCCTTTTGAAAGTCATAACATGCTAAATCAGATTTTGATTGGTCTTTTTGTTCCCTTCCAATGCTGAGACACAGAATAAGGCATGTTGGGAAATTCTGACTTCTATTCAAGCAGCATACAGTTTACATCAACCTTAGAAGAAGAGTTAAGCTGCTTCAACAGGCAATGTAACATGTTTCTCATCTGGAAATTACTCTTCACAGAGTTACCACCATCTTCTCTTTCAGTATCTGAATTAGGTTCTAGCTATGTTACTAAACTCACTTAACTGGACATCTTCTGAGCACTTGCATTTCTTTTAAAAGTTCTGTGCAAATTCAGTGTTACAGGAGGACTCTGTTTTAGTATATTCACTTAAGCTAATCAAGTTCATTAAAAGTATTTTCTAAAATTTTCTGTCTGCTATAGATCAAAGGGGCAGCGTTTTAAAAAATATTACTACCGGAATCCATGTGTTTGTTTAATTCTGTTGGCTTGGGCCCAAATGATAGTCTGTTATTCTGACATACCACCATCTTTCTGTAAGCAAAATAAAAAGAAGATGTAAATATATGCACTGAGAGATGGCAGCTTTTTGACAACAGCTTTCATTCTTTGTACCAGACCTACTGCACTGAGTACTTCTCATGGAAATGAGCAGATGGTCAAAGGGTTGATGCTCAGAGAACTGACATTTGGTAAAGGCTCTGAATTAATAAAACCTTAATATTCTTCAATGAATCTAATGCTCGGATTGCAATATTGCTACTAGTGCTCTTTTTTGTTCATTGCTCTAATATCAGATCTCTGAGTTAATAATAGTTTAGTTCAGCTGCCAGGCTGAGCTAAAATACAAGGCGAAAATCTTGCATTTATGAATCTCTGAGATTGGAGCTTGCCTTTGCCTGTGGTTTCCTCTCTGACTTAACAACTTGGACCATTAAAGCAGCAAAAACTTTGTGACCTCAACTGAACTATCTGTGAAGTAGCCTTGTGTAGGAAATGTGAAGACAGCAGTTGTACGTCAGTGTCACAATTGCTTTGTTAGCTTTACACTTGATCTGATAGTAGTTAACGTATCATTTATCCAGCCAGGCTACATTAGAGGATACACTTAAGTACCTTCCACTTTACTTTGTAAAACTGAAACATATGGCACTACAGAAAGAAGGCTGAAAGATTTTTGTTGTCCAAAATTTCAAAATATTTTATAATATAAATACTGTATGTGTTCATATTTCTTTTTTTCGTTGTTCTTATTATTTCTTCACCACTGTAATTTTCCAAGAAATTTTATAAAAGAAGAAAGGTAGTTCCATGTATGTTCAAATTTATCTGTGACTTGCCTAAGGAAAAAAGATTAATGGATACTCTAGAAGAATAAGCTGTTTCTGTGTTTAACCTTGACACATTATAGAAATATTAAGATTGAGACTGTCATGATCATCCTAATACAATACACAAGATATTTTGAAAAATGAGACTTTCTGTGTTAACCTCATACCTACTCTTCAGAGCAGCTTCAGCTACAAGTAATTAAAAATAAGTACATTATACATTACAGGTCATGCAGCTGATGCCACTGTGTAGTCATATTATCAGAAGAAGCATCATCCATTCTCTCCTTTCATGGCTGCTGGGTTTTTTTCATCCCAGATCTAGGGTTGCTGTGTAGTGAGGCAGAGTTGGACTTGGTTGAGGTTCTCCTGTAGTAGCACAACCTGCTGTTCCTTGGCACCCAACACATCTCCCAACAGGATGTTTAATGAGAAACTAAATTGTTTGCCACAGCCATGTCTGTGAAGGAAAGAGCTACGGGTGCCTGGTTTACCCTCCCATCAGATTATTTTGAAATTTTAGGCTGATGGAATGATATGCTGTGTAGCCTAGTAAGTAGGCTGGGGTTTTTATTTCCTAGCAAAAGGCTGTGTAATTGAACCATGCAGTCCAGAGTATGATGCATACCATTTTGCCACAATAAAATTTTTAAATTTAGCCACTGATGGGGGACTGGAAGCAAAAGAGATGACATCTAGTACATAGTGAATATTCTCTAAATGACAGATCTGGGAGCTGCTGATTCTGGACAGACCCCTCTCCTGCTTTGTCTCTGTGTGCTCCAAATGCATAGAACAATGTTTCACTTACCTGAACAGAGGGAATCACTTCCCCCTACCCCATGAGAGGTGGTGTAGAACAACCACCATGTTCTAGCCATGCCCTGTCCTGCCTACTGCAAAAATTAACCCTGTCCTGGCCAGAAACAGGCCACTAGCTCCCAGTTTAACTTCTCAACTCTTCTCAGCCTCTGCCATTTAATTTTTATTTTATCTTTAAATATCTAATAATATATTCCTAGCTAGGAAATTTTCTGGGGTTTGTTGTCTGGCTAGACACAGTTAGATGGGACAACACCTCCAATCAGGCCTTATCCCTTCTTCATTCAAATGAGACCTTCAAACAGTCCACGATATATTAAATCCTATACTTTCCTTGTTCCATCTGCTTCAATTTAGTCCAGACTAGTCAGTGCCCAAATTGCTTAGACATGGCATTTGTGTGAATTTCCAGGGAATTAGTCATGACAATTTACAAGATATCTCTGAACATTATTTAAATTTGGTTTTCTATTTAGAGGTTTTTAAAAAAATAACTTGGGCGCAATCAGTTTCCTTTATCCTGCCATACTGGAAATATTCACGCTAAAATCACTTAGGAGAAGAAGCAGGAAGAAATGGAACAAGAGAAAATTTATGATTCATTCTTCTCTGCTTATGTTTCTGTAAAGGGTCAGATTAATTTTTTTCTAATAATATTAAACCACTAATGATCATTAATATTAAAGAGAATCATGTCAGGCAACCTAAAGATCTGTCATGCTACTAAACACATTTACTAATAAGTGTTGAAACAGTGAAGTAGGGAATGTGTCTTGGTGAGATTAAACAAACAAACAAAACCACTTTATTTCCATTTGTAGTTAATTTACAGGGTGGGGGAAAGAGAATTAAAATCCATATATTCATTACTCTATGGACTGTTCTAGCAACTTCTGATCCTTGGAAGAGAGTTAATATTTATCAGCTCTTCAGTTACTGCACTGTGCTCTGACTTCATATTTCTTGTGCTGCTCCTCTCATTTTTCTCCTTATCAGTCTCAGTGAAATAAAATGAAAAGTAAAAGGGTAATGACCCTACGCAGCTATTTCTTCCCTCTTTTATCTTAGAATACCTGGCTTCTCATGATCCTTATACCCCTTCTGTTGCTCAGCTGTGTAAAGGATACATAAAAATACCAGACACTTGAATATAAGCTCTACCAGATAAAGGAGTAAACAAACACCTCCCCTCACATCTTTGTAGCAGGCGATTCCACACCAGTGCAGGTAGCAGCAAGGCTTACATTTCAGGTTCAGGTTTTGAATTAACTGTCAAAAGATGTTTATACAAATTCTTATCTTCAAAATCTGCCATCCTCAGACTGACAATATTGTAAGAGCTTAATCACTGATAAAATTTCTTGCATTATTCTTTAGTCACTGCTGGAAGCTTCACAAGAACAGCATCTTCTACCAAGGTATTTTTGGGTATTCTTCTGCCCAGACACTGAATAAAAAGACCCTAAGTTTCAGTATGATCTTAAAACCTTTATTTTAAAGACAATTCTAAACCTGGGCAATTTATTTTATTTTAATTTCCTTTGCATTTAGGTTTTACTTATTTAAACAAACCAAGGGAAACAAACTCTTAACACCATAAGGGTAGAGACATTCCAGAGACAGAAAATCCAGGGAAATCTTACACAAGAATCTGGACTTCATATTTCTCCAGTCCAGTGAAAGAGATGGCACATGGCAACTCAGGGGAGGAGGCACTGGGGCACACAGCTCTCTCCTCATAGGAAGATGCCTGGTTAGGCACTCAGGAGAAAATATTTCCCTCCTTTGTGTGTGGGTGTCACTGCAGGACACCTGCTTCAACCTAGAGCTCTGTTGTCATCACCAATGGACTCCCCCATGCAATGCCTACTGCAACATGCAGCAGCACAGACACTGACATGCATGTAACAAGCAAAATACTGTATATTTGGATCTATAGAGCTTGTAGTACCCTCAAAAAAAAAACCTGCAGGTGACATCACCTCACACCCATTTTTGTATTCAAAGCATGAAAATTAGTTAATTAACTGTCGATGTAAAACCTGACCTCTGATTCTGCGGTCTATGAGGATCTCACAGCTTAGTGAAAGAGGATGGGAAAATAAATAATTTTTTATTTTTATTTAACCACAATTGTAACCTAGTAAAAGTCTGAAAAAATTGTTTCCTTCGATTACAGACCAATATTTTCAAACAAGGTATTATACTTCTGTCTATTGAGCTCACTTTATTTGTGTCAAGGTTTTGTTTGTTGAATTACCTAAAGTGAATTCTAGGTTTAAGAGAGTATAACCCACTAATATATTTGCAATTCAAATGTGAAACTTCCAACAAAACTGCAGTGCATCAACCCAGAACAAACAAGTCATCAAACCCCATAAATATGGCATGATCCCAGTAATGAAAAATGAGCTTTGCAACAGCCTGTAATTAGCATGGGAATGACAGGCACACTCTAAACCTTTCCCAACATATGGGTAATTATTGAAGAGCTATGACAGCAATGCATCAACAAGTCAATCCATCTTACTACTTTTCTGCATCCTGGCTGCCTCTCAGTGGCTCTTAACGGGACATTCAGTAATTTGGTTGAAACCTCAGCACAGAAGGGTAATGATAGGGTTCCACCCTTAATGGGAAGAAAAAATTAAAAGAAGCATCACTCAGAAGGAGTGTTGAGACTCCAGATAAGCACCCTAAAATGTTTTATATTTACATGTTCAACCTCTCAACCTTGATTGAGTAATTGACTGGTGAGAATTTTCTAATTTCTGCAATAGTGGGTAGAAACATGGCCTATAATTCTATAACAAAAAAAAAAAGGAGGAAAAAAAGAAGGAAGACTTGTACAAAATAGGTCAAAGGAAGATGACTGGGGTCTCCAAGCTCCATACTAAAGTTATTGCCCTACAAGCATTCAAATTCCCAAAAGGTAAAAATTATTAATAATATATTGCATTATAATAGTAACTTAAAGCTTTCCAATAAGGAAAGAAAAGAGCTCACTGATGAGCATTGCCCAGAAAGATGGATAATAAACAGAGAAAGTTTGAAAGCACTGAATGAACCAAACATACAGCAGTTAGTAAAAAAGCACAGCCACTATCACCACCTATTTAAAAAATAAAAACTGGGGCACAGGAGGAGAAACGGTCATTGATATTTGTATTAATGGTTACAGGAATAAACATATCCTGCCATCAGCACTCGATTTTTTATTTATATGTAACAACTAAATAGGGCTCTTTTTGCATTTGTCTTGCAAGATGGAGATGAAACAGGATACTGGGAAAAGAATCCCTGAGTCTAATTAGTCAGGCTTTTCACCCTAAAATTTCCTTTCTACAATAGTAAAGCTTGAAAATGGCTTGCAGTTTGACTTTAATTTTATATCTATTAAAATTTAGTTGTGACAGGAGAGTGAAAAAAGAAGTAGAAAGGCTGGGTATAATATTCACCTTCACACTTAACCGCTTCCCCTCACCTAAGTTATACAGCAGAAGAAAATACAGGAGTGAGCTCACATCAATCATCCTTATGGATCTTTACTTTTTATTCAGTGTTCTATTGATCCCTTTCAGCATTATTTCATAGGTAGATTGCAATAAAGTGATTTCTTATTATGTCTCCATTTTAACTCATAAAGCACATGACACAACAGTTTTTGAATGAAGGACAGGTACCCTAAGGGAAAGAACAAAATCCTGTGTGAAAAGCACAGATTTATTGATCTCTTCTTCAATAATAATAATTAAAATCTAATGAAGCATGATTGCTTTAATAAATTATTCAGCTCTTTTTCTCTTTTCCAGATACAAACTCAATGCTCTCAAAAAAAAAATTTTAAGCACGAAGTGTTGGAAGTACTAGATTATTCAATCACCGAGCCATGACAATGTTAAAAATATGATAAATAACAGCATTTTACAGACAAGAAATTCTTTGGCCCATGGCCCAACTGGTCATCAAATTGGGAAAGAAAACAACATATTTTATGGAAAGGAGGGGAAGACATTTTGTCAGCTTTTCTACTTTCTGGGCAACTTTAAGGACAATATTTTCCCTACTCACTCACATTTTCCCTTGCAGTGGAATAAGGATTATCACAATAACAGTATTTGCCTCTTACGTATGAGAATAGATCCCCTGTGGGTTGAGCTGGAGATTCATACTCATCCATTGAGTGACCTCACCTCAAATCACAAGAATATTTAATTGTCAAGCTCTTTTATGACTAGGACTGCTTCTGAGACATCCAGCCCTGAAGCTGAGATTTACAGAACAGGATGTGATATTCAGAGAAATAAAGCTGGCAAAGGATGCCATTTGTTGGTCAACTTAAAATCTTGTCTCTTTATTTTAATTTGTTAAAAATTTCAAGCTTATGTTTGCTTCAAAGTTCTTGGTAAGATTAGTTTATACAGTATATATACTGCATGTCCACAAAGAATTAAATGCATGACACAGAAGCTAACCTGTAGTTGGTAGGCTTATACATCCTGCACGTCTGAAAATTTCCTCTTTTTTGAATAAAAACTTGATGAAATAGTAGAAATACCAGCACAAGATAGATGATATTTCTAGATGATGATGATGCATTAAAAATGAATGTGTCATATAAGCACCCTCCAATTAACCTCTGTGCCACAGCTATAGTACATAGTTATCTATTTGGATTGTTAGGGAAACACTTGTCTATCAGGGTGACTCTGAATATGCATAGGAGTGCATAGAGATGTCAGTCATTGAAAATAAGATTAATGATTTAAGCTGAAAAGATCTCCCATTAACTTTGCACGAAAGGTCAGAAGAATCATATCAGCACCCATTTTCTCTTGTGAATGTAATTCATGTAGATTTCAATCAAGGACAATATTTAAAAGTGTGCATGCCTAGCTTGATATAACCTGATAATGATTTTTTTAATAAGAGCAGTTATCTTTAAAAGAAGTTATCTAGCTTTATGGAAAGAATTAGCTGTGAGATTTGACAGATGAAGCAGATGAGATGATATTTATACAAACTTATAAAAGTGCAGATGTTCCTTGAGGCCTGTCTGCCATGGGACAGACCCCATGCTGGAGGGAAAGATTGTGAAGAGTCCTTCCCCTGAGGAAGAAGGACCACGAGAGACAACATAAGATGAACTGACCACAACCCCCATTCCCCAGCCCCTGTACCACTTGAGGGGAGGAAGTAGAAAAACCAGAAGTGAAGTTGCACCTGGGAAGAAGGGAAGGGTAGAGTGAAATCACAGAATCTTTAAGAAAGACCTCTAAATTTATTGAGTATAACCTTTAACCCAGCACTGACAACAAAATACACCTTGGAGAGATAGTGACTGGGGGGAGTCCTCAGCAAGAATGTCCATTTATCCAGTGTGAAAAGCAGCATAGGAAGACATTGACAGATATGGACTATTGAATTTATGAGTAACTGGGCAGGCAATGATATTGATGCTCAATAAATTTTCACTCAGGGCAGGATTTATCCTGTGAGAAAACCAATCTAAATGTAAAAGCATATGATTTAATTGTTTGCCCAAGAGGAAACCTCAAGGAAGAAGAAATAAAGTGAACATCCTAAGCTTTATTGAATGAATACAGATTCAAGGTTTGAGTCATCATCTGGTACTCTTTTTCTCTCTCTCAAGCACACACCTCAGTAGATGTGTCTTTCTGTCCAGCAGTTAGGCCACAGAATTACAGACAGGACTATGAATTCTGCATACAATCTGGCACCCCACAGTAAATAATTTAAATCCTATCCATATTTGTTTCTAGGAGAAACAATTAAATTTAGCCACATCTTACCCCTAAAATTCAAATGCATTATCATACTGGAAAAGAGAGAAAATCAAAGCAAACTCTTGTGCAGGATAATCCTGCAGATTTGCAATGGTGCTAGGAATGGACATTCCAGCCCCATTCAACTCTAAAGTATTTCTGCCTCCCGGAAAGAAAGAGTCAAGCTTCAGGAGAGTTTCCTCTAAAGCTGTATAAAATTTTGCACCAAAATAAGTCCCATTTGACAATAAAATATGAAATTACAGATTTATGCATAACATATGGTATTATAAATTATGTATTTAAATGAGTGATGTATAAAAACAATATCTGGGCAACACCTTGTGTCATTGGTGGACATTATCTAAGAGTAAAGGGACAAGAAGCAGTTATTAGCAGAGCTCTCTGCTCTTCTAGATTTTGGAAAGAGGGAATTAAGCACGGAGATCTTGAGGGGAGGCACATCTAGTTGGAAGAAGAATGCCAAAGAAGAGAGAGTGTCCAAAATGCACATTTGTGTTATATATTTGCTATAAGGCAAAAAGTAGTCATCCTCAAAGTATCAGGGTAGCTTCTATGGATCCTGTCTTAGGCACCTCATTTCCTTCATTAACAATAGAGAGAATTTAGGCAGCCAGGGGTACAAGTGTGTTTTTAGGTCTTTTTAGAATACAACAACATTTCAGCGCATAGGCCTACTTGTAAATCTCAGTAAAATCAAAAATGTTTGGCTCAGTGTTACACAAACGAATTAAGGAGAGGAAATTCTTGAAACAAATGAAAGATCATTTGAATGGGTAGCTATGTAATGCCAGGTTGCTGGACCAGCTCTTATTATTGCACGAATTGTAAGAGTTGGATGGAGAGATGGAGACTTCAGATGGCTCTTAAGATGTTGTTTATTGCACTGTTTAATTTATGTTACAAAGCATTATAGTCTTCTTTTGCTGTGCATCTTATTACATAACAACTAATTAGTAATATACACAATACTTTTTACATTTACATGTAACCTGTTAAAAATGCTAAAATTACTATATTATGTTAGTGACTAGCTAATTATTTGAGTTAGTAGCTACATGTTAAACTTTGAGATTTGAAGTGGGATTTTTTTTTAGCTTTGGTATAAAACATCTTTCTGTCTGCTTATGCTTTTTTGCTTAGTAGAAAACATGCCTTATTTGAAGAAGACAACTTTTTGTTTGAAGGCTACTTAGTCTTTGGACTTTAGTCATAAAATTCTTTTTAACTCAACTAAACTTTTGTTTTCTCAGCTGTTTCAGCAACAACTGGCCCTAAAATCATTTTTATATATCAAAAATTGCTTTTATTTCTATAGAACCTTCTGTATATGTGTAAAACTTTGCTGTTAATTTTTCGTCTTTCCCAACAACAAATTATTTCAAAAGATTCACAGTAGTCAATACAGTTCCTCAGCTGGGTCTTTCAGAATAAATAATGTAATTTTTTTTCTGTATTATAATTTAGAAAGTACACCTGAAAGGTTATGGGGAAATATTTTGGGCATTTGAGCAATTCTAAACTACCAACGTTAGAAATCTGGATTTACTGTGGAGGCTTAGGCATGTTCCTACTCAGAGCACATCCCTGTTTTATGCCCCAAAAAATTCAGTTTGAGTTTTGGAATCCTTGGAAACAGTTTACTCAAAAATTGTTTATTCACAAAGACGTGCTCTATACCCATCAATGCCTACCAGAACAAAAGCCTAATTCAAAACAAAAAAAGACCATTTATGGTAAAAAAAAAAAAAAAAATTGCTTACATTTGAAAAGTGTGATAGAAAAAAATATCTTACACTCACTAGATATTATAGGTTTCCAAGACAGCAGCATGTCTTCTGTTTTTCATGCTTTTGTTTTATTTAACTGAACTAGAACTTAGGAAATTAAATTCAGTGGATACAGGAGAACAATAAAGCACAGCCTCCTTCAAAGACTTGTTTTCTCTTCTAGGCTGTCTCTTTATAGGAAATGGCTCTCTAAATGTAAAGAACAAAACCATTTCAATAAAGAAATTTAAACTTTACTCAGTTGACTAAATTTGAAAAGAAGATCTAGAACACCCAATAGAAGTGTTGAAAATTACATAGAGAAGAATTAAAAGGGATAATTTTATCTATTTATCCACCTTGTACAGTCTAGTATACAAGAAAATTTTGTATGATTATTCATGGTACTGTTATATTTACAGTAAGGAAGAGAACATATTTATTGATATATTGGGAATTTCATCACCTTGGGGACTTTGTCATTTAGACTGGTCAGAAAAAAATCTGCATATGGATTGAAAATGTAGTTAAGTGTAGAGTTATGAACAAGATCTGAACACATTCAGGAAGAGTGAGTTCTCTCATGAGTGCTCTTTGATGAATATTCCTTTCTTCTGCCTCATGTTCTTCAATGAGTCTTCACAGATAAATGAGAGCCAACTGCCACCTCCAAAAGCTGATATCCCAGTTGCAGTAATTTATAATGGTATGATTCAGGTCTACCTAGATGCAATACTGAATGACCAAGCAACATGCAGCTGATTTGGATATTTTATAAACATGTGCACCTCAGCTTTGTTTGCATATTACAGAGCAGATAAGCCTCTGAAAAGCTGTTAAACTTGTGCCTCATGAATCCCTTTCCACACTACAGTTTCTGTGAAATAAATGTTTTCAGAATATATTTGTAGCCTTTAACATCAGTTCAGCAATACAGACACCCCACCTTTCCTACTTTAGAGAACATAAATATTTAAGCACATTTGGAGTTCTTGAACATGTAAGGGAGGTGTGAATGCAGCTCTGTTCAAGCATAACAAGGAATGACTACAAGAAGCAACTTCTAAAAGAAGATATAATTAGACTTCACTGGAAAATGGGATTCTTGCTTAAAGCCTTCTTCAGTTTCTTTTCACTCCTTCACCCATTAAAGAGACCACCATTTTGTTTAGAGTCTCATCTTCCAAGAGCTGTTTTTGAATTCAAGGTTTTCAAAATCTAGAAAAGTTACTTCGATTATCTTTACTTGAAATATGCACTGGTCTATTTTATGCAGTTGTTAAAAATATATTAAAGAACCAATTTTTGAGATAAAGTATTTTAAATGGATCATTTCATCCCTTCATGTTTACATTTGTGGTGATTTTAAAGAGTGAAATTATCATTCTTAGAGCATAAGAATTTATCCTAACATGTTAGGACTAGCTGTGATGGAGTTAATTTTCCCTATAGCAGCCCTCACAGTGCTGTGCTTTCCATTGGTAACTGGGAAGGTGTTGATAACATATTAGGGTTTTGGCTACTGCTGAACAACATCAGAGCTATCTTTCAGCATTTGTCTCTGGCATCAGCAAGCTGGAGATGGGCAAGATGCTGGGAAGGGACACAACCAGGCCAAGTGACCAAAACTGGGTGACCCAAGGCATATTACATACCATATGACATCAGCTTAGATATAAAAGCTAAGAGAAAGAGGAGGAAGGAGAAGCATTTTTTATTTACAATATTTGCCTTCTGGATCAATCACTAGACATGCTAAAGCCCTGCTTCCCAGAAAACAGCCAGACATCACTTGCTGATGGGAAGTAGAGAAGAAGAATACATCTTTTCTTACCTTTGCTTGTGTGTGTGTGTGTAACCTTCCACTTTTGCATCAGTAAACTGCCTCATCTTAACCTGCAAGTTTTTTTCCACCTAATTTTCTCTCCCCTGGCTGAGAAGGTAAAGTGATAGAGTGGCTTGGTGGGCACCTGCTGTCCAGCCAGGATCAACCACATGTAAAAATAGGTTGGGAGACTTTAGAAAAAGAATGACTCTCTTGAGCAGCGAAGTTTTCCCCAGAACTGTATTCTGCACTAACACACCAATTTCACCCTTGATGCAACCCTAATTTCTTAAAAAATATTTAAAACTGCATATTGACTCTGCATATTGATCTGAAGAAATGACCAATTTGATGTATTGCTTTCCATTTTTGCACACACATAACCTTTTTTCATGTAATTGCAAATTATATATTTTCAGCACTTTTTTAACCCTAGGGAGTCAATAGTATCATGTAAAAATTTTTCAATCTTAGAAACTAGTAGTGTATTTTATAGAAATAATTAGGCTGTTCTTATACTAGCTGTGTCCTGCAATTTGGATTTCAGAACAATCATCTATTCTTATTTTGTGGGACAGTTCCTTATTGTTTGGAAACATTTGCTGGAATTATTTCTATTTTTTCATGGGCTACTGAAAAAAATAAATCAAATAAAATGGAACTGTACAGGTACAAATGATGACACAACAGCCAAACTCATGAAAAATAAAGCCTGTAGCAACTCAAAAAGGCTAATTTAACTTGCCCATCCAAATGGAACTTTCCAAAGAAATTCAGTTCATGCTTCCTTACTTTGCAAAGTTCACTTGAATGATAATTTACTCATTGGCAAACCCTGTTCGTTTGCAATTCAGTATCTTAGGTTCATGCTATATTAGATGGTATCTCTGTGATTTGTGTATTGCAAGTCAAATAAGGACTTTTCCAGCTGAATAGAGGTAGGAAGATTTGAGGATGTTTGTTTTCACACTGGAGACACAGGATGTTGGTTTATTTGCTTCTCACATGTGTATAAGATTCATTATTGGAGCTGTGGTTATCCAAACAGAACTGCAGCATTCATATTTGGCTATGCCCAACACTCCAGAGCAAAGAGTGTTGAGGGTACTTAGCAGTGAGGCATCCTTGCATGGCAAGCCTTGAAATCTTTTGCCTGAGTGCATAATGCCAATCATTTATTTTTCACTTTCTTCCAGCTGAGATCAGGACAGTTAGCACAGACTGAAATCAGAAAGTCAACTTCTGCTACTCATAATCATGAAAGCAGCTCTTCCTTCACAAACATTGCAGGATATTATCTTAATCTTTAGCACTTAGTCATCAGATAATATACAGATAACTTTTATGGTGTCTGTCACAGTGTCACCCTCTTCTGAAAGAAGAAAAAAGCTTACACACTCTCAGCTCTGGCTTCCTTAGCCCTTAGGAATTTGGGTAACTTCCATGTGTAACACATAAGAACAAAGGGTCTATGGAAGACTTCATTTTTTATTAATGTGAGAGAAAATTTGCTTCATGATTTCTCTACTATGCTCTACTCAGGAATGTATATTGTTTGGATAATGTTGGCTGCCTCTGTATTTTCTCTTTTCAAGGCTCTAGAAATTTTTGTACTGCAGAATAACTTTTTTTACTGCATGGTCAGTGAAGTACTTTTTACAGATGAAGATTAGAGTTTGGAGAATTTAATACAAAATGACTAAACATATCACCCTTCTTGGTTTACCAAATGATATATTTTTTTTTTTTCACCAAGTCTAGTCTTCTTGCAGTATGACTTTTGTTCAGAGAACTATTCCAAGCACAAGAGGATACAGCTGTAGGTACACCACCAACATACACACAGAATATCAGAATGGCTGCCTGGAAAAGTAAAGCTCTTCTTGGAATAAGAAACTTTGCTTGATTTGAAAATGTTATCAGTAATCCATGGAAAATTGCTTCATGTAGGAACAGAAATGGCTCTTTAGATGGCAATGACTCCTTCTACTCTTCCGTTCATTCACTGTATGTTTAACCTCTGGATGAATGAAGCAGGGATTTTGCAAACAGGCTTGTCTGATCACCCCAAGTCATCTACAGAGCAGATGTACCTATAAACCAAGCTATACTTGGATGGGGCATAAGACAGGGAAGAAATTATGATCTCATAATGCAAACACCCAGTGGGACATGAGAAGAGCACTCAGATATCCAAGTTAAAAAGAGTTTTCAAATCCTCACATATCCTTCACTGTGCCTGTGAAATCTCTCTGGATGAGATGCACCATGACTGTCCATAAACCATGTTCCACCACAGACTGGACCCAACTTAACTACTTTACATTTAGACAGTGACTAATGTGGTATGATTAGATTTAGTAACAGGTAAACAGACATTTAGTAACCAACTAAGGTGATTGGACACACTTACTTGAGTGTAAGTTGATTGCACAATATTAAGAATGGTGCAGCTTTACTTTGGGGAATCTGGTGTTTTTCTGAATTGATAAAAGTATATATTGTACGTATACACACTTATTCATTACTGATGATCAAATGACAACACTTGTAAGAAGCAAAGCAAGTCAAATGTAATTTGAGAATTCATCTATTTCTACTTTACTCAAACCAAATCAGCCTGTTGAGAATTGCAGTGATCATATGGATAATTAGCACTGTGATTGTTATATTTGTTTCTTTATGAGACTTTAATGTATTATTTGTTTCTCCTCCTCTTGTTCTTTCCCTCTTGATATTTTAATATTAATTGTTTAGTCAAAAGACTTTAGTGAATTTTTGAAAGTAAATGAATTGTAAATATCCACCCACTATGTCCCTTTGTCTGTAATATTAACTATGATTTTAGTCATTAATGCAAGTTTTTTATCTGTTAAGGAAAATTACTGATGCTCAATACCAACAATAGACACTGAAAAGCTTTTAGTGCAGTATAAAAAGTGGATCCAACCCCAGGAGGTTCTAGTGCAAAGTATAAAGACAAGGCACATCAATTAACTGTGTATGTCACAAATTATTCTGACCAACATTTTTTACTTTTCTTTTAGAGCTTGTGGTGTTACCATCATTTCAGTCAGGAAGAGGTTGGACTCAATGAAGAGGAACAAGTTCATCATGTGAAAAGTCTTCCCAAACTTCTTTCCATGTTGAAAGGTTGTTACATGTTTTTTCTTGCTATAACAAAGTTTATCTCTGTAGGTGCTGGTGATTCCTTACAATGAAATCAAGCAATGTAAAAACCTGAGAGGAACTCAGCAAGGGAGAGTAATTCTACAGTCAGCCCTGCCAAGCCCCACAAGTGGCCCACTCAGCTCATTTCTCTTTCATAGATAAGCTCTGATGCAACGAATCACTTCACGTTCTTTTTTCCTTATATTCACATAAATTGTTCTATCCATACAAGTTCATTTAAATAAGCAAAACACTCACAGCACTGAGGGCTAAACCTTCATTTCATCCTTCATCTTTTTATTGAGGATGCTCTTAAAAGGTCTCACAATATGCCATGTATGTTAATATTTTTTGTAGTGGTTTGAGAACTGTTCTCTGTTTTGCTATTGAAACTAAATTATTCTAAATCCCTCAGTGTGAGCAAGTCCCCACCATGTGTAGATTTAATGGTGGTCATTCATAGACAAAAATGGAAATGTGCCTCTCATTATAAGTTTTTCTCCTCTGCGCTTCTTTCCTGTTTGCACTACTGTTTTTTTGTTGTTTTATTTTTGGTGGGTTTTTAATTTTTATTTTATTTTATTTTATTTTATTTTATTTTATTTTATTTTATTTTATTTTATTTTATTTATGTTATTTTATGTTATTTTATGTTTGTTATTTTATTTTGCCACTCTTTCTGTGGCCTCTAAATTTAAGAGGTCTGGCTGCAATAAGAAAATCCAATGCATAAGTATATCAAAAGAGCTAATCAGAGTCTTGGCAGAGAAGTCTGTTGACCAGTCTGGGATAACAGGATTGCATTTTCTGTAGCCAGGCTATTTCAGTGCCCTGTTTCTTAACAGCCAGCTGAACAGCACCAGAATTCAATGAATTGCACAGATTGCAATGAACATCAGTGAAATGCATCAAAAAGGAGTCAAGAATCATATGAACTCTAAGCACTAGGTAGTATTTATTTAATTTTTATGGGAAGGAAACAGGAAGACTTTCACAGAAGCCAGAACATAAAAAAGATTTTCATGTCTCATCAATTATGTAGAGATAGCATGTAGATTTCCCTTCATGCAGAAAAGGATCTGAACATAACAGAAATTGCTCTGTCATTTCATCCTATCTGCAGTAATTATTCTTAGAATGATTTTTGACCATCATATCTTAGTTTATGCCAATTTTTTAGGATATAGATAGAATTACTAATTTATTTTACACTCAAAATATTGGCATGTCCTCTTGTAGTTATCATTCCCAAAACTAAAAGAAGCTTTCATTCCACAAAATTTTGCTCATGGAAGTGTACAGAGCACCTTTATCATGGTTATATATTGGACTAAGGTCTCTGAGGCAGAGTGCAGGAGCATCTTCAATTTGACTGTAATGAATGCCCAAACTCAGCAAAGAACTAAATCAATGCCAAGCCTCCAAAAATTAATGTCTTCTGCCTTCTGGAGGCCACTGGCAAGCTGAATAAGTATGAATCAATTTGAGGATGAGCCAATTGAAAACCAATTCAAAATAAAGGATGACAACATCTCCTATGTTTTCTGTAATCTCTGGATTCACAAGAATCATGTTTCCCATGGAGATGGGAACATAAACCAGTCCTTCCTTATGGATCACATCTCTCCAGATGTGTGATAGGAAGGTAGCAATTTCTCCTAAACTAGTAGTCACCAGGTCACATAGGTTGCATGTCTAATATATATCTATTTGCTGGATTATCTTAAAATACTTTCTGGCCTAACCACCTTGTAACTATTTTTTTGTTTTGTTTTGAAAGAAGTAAATATTCCATGAAAGACTGAAAAACAGAGCAACCCAGGAAATAACCAGATATTTTGAATGTTACATTAAGTATTTATTGAACATGAACTGACCTCTAGCTCTCCTTTCCTATATGCTCTAATTAAAAGGACATAGAACTAGGTACACTGCCACATTTTCTCTCTTTATGGATGTAAATATTTATTGCTAATCTCAGGTAATGTTTTAATTTTGGGGGAATGAGCAATTAAAATATCAGGATATTGATTAAAGCATTTACCTGGCTGATAGCAGACACAAACACAAATACCTCAGGTGGAACTGAGAGCAGTTTCTACAGTGTGTAAGGTGAATTACCAGTCTCTAGGTCACTGGATGGTGGATATGAGAAAGCCCCTGCTTGTGTTTTTCCAGGGTTCAGTCTGGAAGATGCAACATGATGCCTGGTGGTTCACAGCCTCTAAGAACAAAAGCTTAAAAAACAGCTGCTGTGGGAATGGCCAGAGAACACAAACCAAACATTTCTGTTGTGAGCATTAGACAGGTCATGCCCAAAACAGACTTTTAAATAGCCGAGGAGACAGACTGGAAAATATTATCTCCCTGGAGACACTACCTGCTTCCAGTTTTAGAGTATGGGACAGGACCTAAATGTTGGCTTTGTCATCCATGGGTGCAAGCAAGCAGCTGTTCACCTTGAAATGTAGACCACTGCTATCCAATTTAATGGGAAGACTCCTATTGATTTTATCATTTTACTTGTGACTTCAAGGTCCTTTGAGCAGTTCTGTCTCTGATATATTCAAAAGAGTGACTTCAAAAGATTCTTAATAACGATCATCATTTTTCCTCAAGCAAAAACTAAGAGCCCCCATGAACTACATGATGAACATTCTTGGAGCTGTATTATCTTTTGGATAGTATCATTGATTTGAATCAGACTTCAAGACACATTAACATTTGCTTATGACTGATATATTCCATTCAGCTGAAAAGAAAAAGATTTGGTTTACTTTAAAAAAATACTAGCATTCATCATCACAACTTTGATGTTGGGCTTATTAGATCACATATTCTTAATAATTTGAATTAGAGGAGGGACTGCTGTAAGTATGCCTTTTAACTCTAATGCTAAATAATAATGTGCTTCCTCTTAATTAATACGAGCTTTTTTTTTTTAATTAAATGGATTACTAAAGTGTCTTTTTAAAATCATTACCCTGATTAGCATACTATTAGCTTACACACATCTTGGAAAATAGAATAAGCATAAGTGCTTAGCAAAAGAAAGGTCTACTTTTTCTCCATAATAATGAAAGTAATAATCAACAGCCACAGATGTGAGATTTATTTGCTAAATGCATAGGTTATAAAACTCACAAGACTGTAGCTACTTTGTCTTCAATAGTCTTGTAGTCTTTTGTCATGCAACAACATTCACTCAGAAAATCCTTATGGATATCAGAAAGGAAATTTTTGAGCTTTTAAGCTCAGAGACTGTTATGATGGCCTTTTTGTTGTGGACAATATTTAGTGTAGGGTGGCACTGATGTCTGTCTGAAAGCTGTATATACTGCTTTACTAAAGTTTCTATTGTGTAAACCCAAATTTAAATGGTAAAATATGTGCTAGAAAGAAGATGAAATAAGTAATTGTGAGGATAAAATTAATAACATAAAAATTTTGCCCAGGTGATTTCCCTTCTTTATAAAACAGAGAAACACTATTTTAATTTGTTTGCTTTCTTTCCCAGATAAATAATACCTGCTAAATATCTGTTTTTCATTCATGTATTATTTATTGTGCATTTTAATAGACAAATTCTAAAAACCACTAGAGACAGTTCAGGGTCTATTATGGTACAGTTTTTAAACAATGTTTCAAATAGCAACTTGGATTTATTTCTTTGAAATTCACCTTTGGCTCTTAGTGAACTTTGACGCCTATTTTTCTCCTCCTGACTAATTATGTTTTTATAATTATGTCAAGAAATTAAAGTAATAATAGGCTTAGATGTTTACCAAACCAAAGATGTGGTTTAAATATGCCACCTAAATGCTTCTCATCTTGGAACGTGTGAAGAATAAGGATCTTAAGCATTTTTTTAGATAAAAATCTAAAGTCAGGCAGGATGTGCCTTATCTTAGTAGAAGTAAACAAAAACTTTGTTGTTGTTGTTGTTGTTGTTGTTGTTGTTGTTGTTGTTATTGTTGTTGGAATGTGAAGTATTGTTTTAAGAAAAATCACCTTGCTCTTGCTGAAATTACCATCAGTTATGAAATCTGAATGAGACATTTTCATACTAATAAAAGAGAGTCATGGTTATCCTCATTTTACTCCGAATGCCTTAAAGCACATATAGCTGACAATAATACAGTATTGTCTTCATGGAACACTCCACTTTTATGCTGATCACATAAAGTCATGCAAAATAATCATGGAGGAAGTTCAATCCTGTTTGATCATCTAGTCACTGGAGGTTTCACCTTAGCTGCTTCCTTCTACAAGCCCTGACTGCAATTTTCCCACATGTTGACCACCTGGATTTGCATCACTGGTTTTTTTTGGAAATACCATTGGGAAGGTTTGCTTTTGAACAAAGTTCTTGCCTCTTTTCTGGTAACTACAGTCCTCATATGAAAGGGGGGCTTTTTTTGCATATAATTCATAAATGTCAAAATCATTTCTGGTAAGATGATGGCAAAAATAATGGTAAATAACTTTCTACTAATGACTGATAAATCTTCCTTCACAGCTAATGATTAAACTCCCATTGACCTCCATCATCAAAATTAAATGTTTAGTAATAAATTAGCCTTCTAATTACTCCTCATTATTCAGTCATTTCAGCTGCTTAATCACAAATCCAAATCCTTTCCAGTGCCTTCCATGAGCAGCTGCCAGCCTGACTGAGGTTTTTTGTTGCTGTTTGATTCCCTCACTGGTTATTGACAGGAACAGTCTATACACAGTATTTCAGATGCAAAGTACTACCCAGAGAAACCCAATCAAGGACATGACACTTCTGTGTACACAGTTTTCAGTCATGTTTTCTGAACTGCCACATTACAAACTATTGTTGAGTCTAATTTACTGCTGGTGTCTTTTTGTCTCCCTTGGCATCTAGATTTCTTTGTGTATCTCACATAGCTTACAGGTTTTGGGGGGAGGGAGGATTTGGAAAACTTATCACTATCTGACTTTCCAAACTAAAAACACCAATGTGAGAGACACTAAAGGAGTTGCAAACATGAACACAGGTCATAGAATCACAGAATCACAAAATGCCTTGGGCTGGAAGGGACCTTAAAATCATTTGGTTCCAGCCCTCACACCATGGGCTGGGACATCTTCCACCAGACCAAGTCACATCCAACCTGGCCTGGAACATTTCCAGGGCTGGGGGAGAGAAAGCATCTCCCAGCATGAATTTCAAGCAAATGTCACTGTACTGATCCCACATCCTTATGAAAGTTTCATAAAATTTTCACGATTCAGCCTTTCTGGTCCTTTTAGGAACGGAACAAGAAGGATTTAGTATTCTTTCATGTGATTGCAACCTGGGTAAATATCTGATTTATTACTTAATTTACTTTTTTCTTCCCATGGTGTTACCACATTGTCTGCCTAGGCCTCACAGGATTTAAGTTAGAAACATAAGTTAAAATAAAATCTGGAGGCTTAAGAGCATGTTAAGTTCTTTTCTCCTCACTTGCACACATCCTCTTTTCAAGTGTTTTTAAGTCAAGATATATTTATTTTAATAGCTTGCTGGAAAAGAAATAAATTATAATTTAATGGAATTTTCCCCTCTTCATTTTGCACTGCTGGCACAATCACCTTCTCATGCCATTTTTCAAAATGCCAATGAATGTGTCCTTATAGCAATAACAATGGGACAGTTATGTAAGAATTTCTATCACAAACATAAAGACTCATATCTCCCTCAGACCTTATCCATTAACAGTGAACCTACATAACAGGTTAGAGCAGCAAGTTAAGAACAGCATATTTGATTAAAACCACAGGTGAAATTTGAATCAGCAAAATGCAATTATCTGAACCAAAGGACACTTGCATTATTTCCTGCTCTTACAGAGGCTGGCATGGGATCATTAGTGACCACATGTAGTCAGAAGCTAATTTTCTGTCTCATCTGAAAGACATCATCTCCAGCAGCACAATAGCCAACACACATGCTGGGACAAAAATTGAGTGTCAGTCTATTAACAGAAATGTTGACAGCACCTCTCATAGCACCTTGCTGTTTGTTGGGTGCCTCTTCCAGCATGACCCTGATTATGCAGTTGTAGGTAAATAATTTATGTTCTGTATTGGATTTCTGGGCCTGTGCCTGCAGCAGCTTCTGACTGTTCTGTTAAAACAGCAGCCTAAACTCTCTTATGTGAGTTCTCTGTACTGCACTGAAGGAAAATAGGGATCTGATAATTACAAAAGTAAATGAGCTTCTGATGTATAAAAAGATTTTATAAAATATTGTGCAGCCATAAAAATATGGTCAGAATTAAATGGTCTCGCTAGGACATAATCACTTGATTCTAAACTGTATTTAACCAATAAACAATCCATATTCCCACTCTTTTGGTAGATTCTACATTCATTGGCAACCAAGCAGTTAAACATAATTAAAGCTAGATGTTTTTCAGTCATCATAGCCCTTGTATTCCTGATTCCAGGCACCATGGCTGTACCAGTCATCTGGTTACTTGACAAGTCATATCTTCCACAGTGTGACATTTAATTAGAGTTATTCAAGATATTAGCTATTTGTACTGTAAGGGAAAGAGATTAGAAACCAAAAAAAGTGCATGCAGTCCCCAAGGCAGGTTTATAGGGCTGAATGAAGTGCATCTTTTTCCTAACACACTCCTGTGCTCCTGTGAATT
Source organism: Tychaedon coryphoeus (assembly GCA_013398595.1). NCBI lineage: Eukaryota > Metazoa > Chordata > Aves > Passeriformes > Muscicapidae > Tychaedon > Tychaedon coryphoeus. The sequence continues at coordinate 949,111 of WBND01000209.1, forward strand.
TGATGCAGTTGTCAAACAGTGTCACTTTGACACATGGTAGCACCAGATAATCAGATTACAATGAAAAACAATAAAATAGGAATTGAGCTGGGTCATTCTTGACCCACTCTGCCATTCACACTGGGGATCTTTCAAAGGTATCTGATGACAGGGCAGCCAGAGGGCCATGTCCTCCAGTAAGTCAGCAGCTGCTTCAAATAAAAGTCAGCTCTGCTTTCCTTCCACTGCAGTATTTTATTTTCAAATCTCATGTCTCCTGTACATTTGTGTTCCCTGCCACTTTCCTGTTTATTCCTATTGTTAGCCTTATAGAGAAGCAAATCTAGAGATGTGAAAATGCAACAAACATGGAATCATAGAATAACAGAACATCCTGAGTTGGAAGGGACCCATAAGGTTCATTGAGTCCAACTCCTGGCCCTGAAAAGGACACCCCAAGAGTCCCATCACATGCCCCACAGCATTGTCCAAATGCTCCTTGAGCTCTGTCAGGCTTGGTGCTGTGACCACTGCCCTGGGGAGCCTGTTCCAGTGCCCCACCACCCTCTGGCTGAAGAAGCTTTTCCTAAACCTCCCCTAACACAACATCAGGGCATTCTCCCAGGTCCTGTCACTGGTCACCACAGAGAAGAGGTCAGTGCTTGCCCCATTGCCTACCCCTGTGAGGAAGCAGTACACAACAATGAGGTTTCCCCTCAGTCTCCTCCAGGCCAAACAAACCAAGTGACTTGAGCCACTCCTCCCAAGGCTTCCCCCCTAGACCCTTCACCACCTGTGTAGCTCTCCTCTTTTATAATCTCTCTTCTCCTCCTCATTCTCCTAACTGGGAAAATGCAAGAGGGTTTCATTCACCTTAATAACTGGGCATCAGTCTTTAGATGATTTGATAAAACTCAAGATATCTTTGCTACCTCTGGAATTGATCAGGATTGTTTTTCTCTCAGCAACACGAAGAATTGCTGCCTTATTCATTTTGCAATTCACGCGGGGTATTTTGCATATTTTTCTTAAGAAGTGAATTTGGGGTCATTATAGCATGTAAATCTAATACTCATTCCCAAACTTAGTGCACACATTTAGAAAAGCAGAAGTCCAAGCAGCACTGAGGCTGGGTCTCTGGGGTAATGCTCTTACTGAACAGGTTTTATTTGTTTCACACCTGACTGTCTCAGAACTGGCTGTTTTAACCTCAGGCTGAAATTGCCTAAAGCAATTTGGGATGATCCTTGGATTTCCAGTAGAGTCAACAGTTTGTAAAAAAAGCTTAACTCACAGAGCTCTGAATGATCTAGGATCACAGGGATGAAAGATTTAAAAAAAAGGACATGTACGGTAGTCCCCAGACAATAGTGAATTGTTCTCTCTAGTCTATGATCTCAAGGCTTTCTCTTTGTTGTGTGAAGTAGTTAACTCAACAGCGTTGTCCTGCGCACGATTAGACATCATTAATGAAAAAACTGAATTTTTATTTTTTCCATTCCATCTGGCACCAATGTTTCCTCTTTTGTCCATCACTTAAACTTTATTTCAACTCTTTCTCACTTTAACATCCTTTACTCCTAGATGTAAGACATGCCAGGTATCCCACCGCATCATTTCTTGATTTTAAACACCTTTTATTTAATTCATATAGATGATCATAGCTGATTCCATAATCACTGGCTCTGCTTTTGGTGACTCCATTAACCACATAATATGCACCCAAATAGACACCTCCACTGGATATGTCACCAGAAAGCATATAAAGTGTACATTTGTCTGGTTAACCATGTGCCTGAATAAAGAGAAACTGAGTGACTGTTGCAACAGTCTTTTTTCCTAGATTTAAAAATAGACATGTCCAAATTTTGAAGATGCTACAACTGACTGATAATTTTCGAAGGACAATATTGTTTGGAAACTGGTCTAATTTCTCACTTCATTACTTTGGTAAGAATTTTGCTTTTATAAATTAAGTTTGAGTGTTTCTTAATGATTTCACCTTGATCCTCCTGGCATGTTCAGAACTTTGGTTTTTCTGGCAAGGACCACTTCCAGGCCCCCACTGTTTCCTCCCCAATTCTCCCATACACTTCAGAAAAGCAGCTCTGACATAGCATACGTGGGACATGCTTCAGGTGAGTCTTCTCTATTTAAGATTTTCAGAGGAAAAAAATAATGTTGAATACACTAGGAGAGATTTAGTAGCCTCTGGAGAGCCTAAATAACATTTTAATTCTTGTTCAAATTGGAATCCAATAATTTTTTTCAGGACTTAGATATTTGGTCAAGCCTCACAAATTTCTAATTTTCCTTTTCTCAGCTTATTTAATGAGAATATCTTTATAGATAACTAATGACTAATTTTCAGCTGGATTATTTTAGCAATACAGTGCGAACTCAAGACCACTAGAGACTGAGTCTTCTTCATGGAGAGATGTCAGTTGTACTGGGGTACAACCAGGGCTTGTGTATGAAGTTTTGTCCTCAGCTCAACATACGTCCTGATAAAGGTACAGTTTCAGTTTTCATGGAAAAGGAAAGGAATTTCATGTTTTGTGGTGCTTTAACATCTTATCTCGTTTCTTTCATAAACTGATTCAGGAAAAATCAGAATAAATTACTGAATAAACCCATCCACACACTTTCAGAAAAGAATTCAGGAAAGATTAAAGTGAAATAAATCCCTTGTGGCATAATATAATGGTGGTTGACTTACAACATTCTAGTGCTTCCTGGGAAGCTTTTCTGTCTTAATCTGCAAATCTACAGGAACACGAATTTTTGACCAAATAGACTCTTTTGAAGCAGCTATCAACTCAATGAGTACTTTGGAACACTTCAACACACACATGATTGTCAAAGGAGACAGTAAGAGCTTCTTTGGATAGTGCTCCTTTGTTCCAAGGGATCTTGGTGCTCATACTTGCACAGAAGATCTATTTCATTTGCTCATTAATTCATATGGTATCTTTTCTTAGAAATCCATTCCAATTTTCCATGGCCTAATAACTCAAGCCACTGTCATGTGTTTTTTGTAAACTATCAGCAGAGGAATGGCTTGATACAACTTCATTTAAACAAAAACACACTTGGAAACACTGAAAATCTCTCTTTGGACACCAAAATCAAGCAGAACTACTAAAATATGTACTCCAAGAGGTCCAAAGATGATATGATGAATAAAAATTCAACATCACAAATTATCAGGCATACAGTCAAAATATTCAGCATGCTAAATCAGAAGTGTCAGTAGAATTACTGCTTTTTCTTTCATATGGCATCTTAAAATGTTTATGTTCTTTTGCTCCTTGCCACAAACTGTGTCTAAAACAGGGTTAAGAATAGGCTTTTACCATCACAGTATGACTACACAGCAAAAAGCTGTCTGGTCTCCCTCAGCTGCTGCACTCAGGCCCAGATGGAAAGATGAAAAAGAAGAGCCTTTCTCCTCACAAAGGTTACAGAAGATGCCCAGGTAGGGGAGACTCTCTGCCAGGTAAAGCTTTGGTAAGTATAGTAGAGCATAAGTTGATAATATGAAGGAACATCAGGAGTTCCTGAGAGGACTAAGCTTCAGAAGGGCTAAAATGAAAAAATTTCTACTTAAGGTTGAAGAGGGAATTATTAATACTTCATTGAACAGGTCACCCAGAGAGGTTGTGGAGTCTCCTCCTCTGGAGATACTCAAAAATAGCATGGACACAATCCTGAGGAATGTGTTTTTGGGGCCTTTGCTTGAACTGGACAAGATGGCCTCCAGTAGTCCCTTCCAACCTTACCCATTCTGTCATTCTACGATTGAAAGAGTTTGAGCCACTTAAAGCCATTAGTTTGGGAACAAGCCTAAAGGAAAGAGCCCACTTTTCATCACTTGTGCATGGGTCTATTTTTTCTATGTCAAGGATTTGCAGCAAGTCTTTGTTCCAGTTAGAGTGAGTTTTAGATATTCACAGCTCCCTTGGGAACATTTATGTTAATTTATTAATATACTACTGTTGTTTAAACTATTTTTGTTAAATTGTGTTTCAGAATTACACAGATTTATTTTAAAGACCTGTTTTCTTATTTAATCTTTTTTGTACTGTACAGCTGTATATTCTAGAAATGTAATAGAAAACAGCAACAGATCCTGAAATGAATCAACATTATCTGGCACCTCTAATTATCTACCACAGGGAGCTAACAGCATTAGCATTACTCTAACTAATAAATTATGTTTTCTTACCTGAGTTCACAATGTCCATTTGCTAATGCCAGTACCGCTAATCTGTGACTACCACCCTGATGTTCTTTCAATATCTGTTCTAATAAGGCTCTTCATTGAAGCCTGCTGTGATTGTTGACATGCATTATAATGCCAGCTTAATTACTAAACTACTAAAATGTACACGCTCATATGCGCTTACAGCTCTGAAGCGCTTCCTTTAGGTAACTGATAGCAATATAAATGAAATGCTTAACATGTGCTACCAGGAGAAAAGGAGGAGGAAATTTGAAGCTTGCCTTTCAGTCACTTACTAGCAGTTGGATGGGGTAATACTTTACAATGTGAACTCCAGTTATGGAGCAGATAAGACATTTTTATCACGATAAATCAGTGTTTCACTTTTTCTACAAGTCTCCATCCTTCCACATTTCCACATTTCCACATTTTAGTGCTAGATATGGTAACTCACAGATGCAGCTAGGAGAGCCAGATGTTACCTGTTGCTCATAATAATATGACTACTAATTTAAAAACAAAGCAAAGAGTCTTTTACAGATAATGACAGGGTTTTCACACATGCCAAGGAGTTCAACTTTAATCAACCAAAGACATGAACAATTCTTACTATTCTATGCAGCTCACTTTTTTTCAAGCAGCACTATGCAATTATTTTACTATTGGGAGGTTCAGTGATGGATGTTTTGAAAGACAATGGGTACACTGGCCTGTACCTTGACCCTGATGCATTTCCAATATCCTTATATCTCATAAATATACTCCAAGTAGTTAGATTCATACATTTCAGGCTGAAAATACATAGACAGCTATATGTAAATAGGTGGAAAAACATGAACTTGGGAGGGGGGAAAAAGGTGTAGAACTTAAACATAGGATGTAAAGGGAGACCTGGAGTGAAGGAAGGGGGATTAAATGAGCAAACCCCTTAATGCATGCACTACAACTGTCAACAACAAAGCTGACAAATGCTGCATGTTCTCCAGCAGCATCTTACGGTTCAAAGTATGAAACAAAACATTTAAAGAAAAGAGTTTTGTGGAGTTCCTGTTGCTATGGTTTTGGGATAATAATTTTTTCCCGACGCTTTGGCATCAAAGGCAAATTGTTCCAATTCAATCTCTATTTTACATGGCCAGAAAATTAGTTCAATAGAAGAAAAAAAAAAGTCCAAAAAGTGCCTTTCAGTGAAATTTTTAATTCCTATTCCACTTTTTATTTGTTGCTTTATTTTGTCATAATGACTGTCATTTTTTTTCAATTCAGAAAATGCAAAGTATATGTACAATTCATCAAAGTTTCAATGGGTACTTATTATTCTGTCAGTGATCTCCTTGTTAAATAAATCCTCTCAGATACTTTCAACTTTGCCTGTATTAATTTTTACCCATTTTTCCTCCCTAACACAAAAAAAATTTATCTTGTTTCATCTAATAATAATCAATCATTTACTCATGAGCAGTCCTTAATTGCAATTAAAGTAGCAATCCCATAGAACTGTGAATGTTACTACTTGTAAACATTTATTTTGTAATTATACTATCACTGTTGGGAAACTCAAGCTTTCCTTTTGTGTTTGAAGAAGTTAGAAATTTAAGCAGTGTTTAGTACTGAATCTCAAATTGTAAAAACTCAGCAAAACCATACTTGGTAAAGTAACTAAAAAGAAATATAATGGAAGTCTGATTATAATTTTGAACACCTTCAGAATTAAATTCGCATTTGCTTCACTGGAAATTCTGATGAAGCACGCTAATGCTGAAGACCCAGGAGCTAACATCCAACAGTTCACAGTCAAGCACAGGTAGACTAAACACAGAAGTTAAAAAACACACACAGTAAGTTGCCTTTATGACCTCTGAGTGCTCAAATGCTGAAAACCATTAGTCAAGTATGCTTCTTAATAAGACATTAGTAAGTCTTAAACTGTCAAAACATTAAAAAATGTGGTCTGCCTTCTTTCTTCCAAATGCTGTCTTATTCTAAGAAAATAAACTGAGCCATAGACAATAATTTCATTATGGATTTTATAAAAATCAATCTTGTTCACTTTGAAACTATTGCTTGAGTCATGTGGTGCTGGAATTTATACCTTCAGAGTACCATCTATTGTTAAAAATCCAATACCAGAAAGACTGCACCTTTACAAGTGAGTTTTGAATTTGAGATTTGTGATTTCTTATTAAAGTGTTCTGTTGGGGTTTTTTTTGTTTTTGTTGTTTTTTTTTTTTTTTACCTGGGCTACTGATAGTGTCAACCTCCTTCTGTACTTTGCAAGGAAACGGATTTCATGGAGAAAGTAATACATATAAGTAGTGCTGATATAAGAACCTGTAAGAGTCTGATTAAAACCAGCAAGAGATATATCAACATAAACCTATTTCTGGAATACTCAAGGGTACTTGGGGAGTGAGGTGCTATTTCAAAGCTTTCAGGTGCTTTTTTTATTTATTTTTTTTTAATGATGCGCCTGGAAAAATTGTTTTTTCAAATGTTTCTAATGACAGTTGTTACTACAGTTGCTGCACTGTTGAACTTACCACGTTTCGTTTGTTTCCCTTCATTTGGGAGCTTTCACTAAATCCATGAATTCAAAACACTTACTGAATTGTGAGTTTATTTTTATTTTATTTTCTCTGTCTTTTGCTATTTTCCCTCAAATCACAATGATAGTCCAACATGCAGTCAGTTGCTGTGCTACTGACTCCATCGATTAGGAGTGTACTAGGCTGCTTTGACAGGTGCAGTGGTTAACAAAATTTGGCTGCTCAGATCATGAACCCACAACTCCACAGACCTAACCTCATGGCTGCTCTACACTCTCAAAAATGGCAATCATGCTGAGAAAAGTAATTACTGAATGTTGTACACTGAACACTCAATTCAGGGCTGTGCTCACACACCCCTGAGATTATGTTTTTTGTTTCTAAAATAGGCCCTTATTTCCAAACATGCTGAGTCTGACAGCTTGCTGCATGTTGTGCTCTGTAGCAGTAGCATTACTGTAAGCTGTGTATCTGCACCCTTCATTTAGTTGGCTAAAGGAAATGGAGCAGTATCAGTGCACATCTGTGAAACTGAAATAATTTGGCTTACAGTCACAGTTTGGAAGTCTAGGACAAGTTGCTTCTTAAGAGGAAAGGTATTTTTGTTCCTTGAAAATAATATTAGCAACCACCTAAATTGGTTGGTTGCTCTGTTCAGGAATTTTGAAAGCAATCTTGGTCTTGCTCCTAACAGAATATGAATACAGGGATGACACTCATGTCACCAACTGTGGATTCTTGTCTGCTATTCTTCAGTTAGCTAATGAGGAAAGGTAAGGCACAGTGAATATGAGTAAATTATATTTTTCCACTGAGAAAGAAAGATACTTAGGGCTCTAGCTCAAGTGGAGGTCTGCAGCCATAGCCTCTATACCTATTACCTGTGTTGTCAGTGAATCATTAGGCACCCACTTTTTCTTCAGCTTGTTACCTCCCAAGATGGATATAACAGATGGTATTATTTCTCATCTGTGCTATGTTCCTATCCTATTCCTTTCAATATACACACTTATGAATGAATTTCAGCCTGTCAGCCTTGCAGAACACTTGATGTAAGTATTGCAAATAGGTACTGATACACATTGGCAAGATTTGTTCATTTATCTCAAAGCAATCATCGTGAGTTTGGCCAACACGATGTGTGGTGCACACATAGCAAATTAAGAGGCATCCTGCCACACATCAATCAAAAGTTTAATATATTGTTCCCTCTCAGTTATTCCACTCTTCTACAAATCTGTTCCCTCAGTTAAATCAGCTCTAGAAACAGACAAATCTAAAAGTGAACTTCAGGGTTTGAAGATCTGTGTTGCACTAAGGTCATCTTACAGCAGGCCAAGATTTTTTTTTTTCCTAATACTTAGGACCTGCCAAGAAATAAATACTTTTGCTATGCAGTAAGAAACAATGATGGTCTGAAAGGCAGCTGTCCATTCAACAATATACTTATGTTCTGATTATGAACATAGCTCTTCTGAATATTTTATTTCTTTTGCACTTAAGCTGAGAAAACAGATACAGGTATATACATATATATATATGCTATATATATATATATATATATATATACACAGATATATACATATCTTTCCAAAAGCATGTACTGTATAACCAAAGCTCTCGATGTTGCTGAAGCATCACAGGTCAGTTCTGCAGCTCTAGGAACAGTAGTGTGATCTGTCCCCTACTTGTGTCTAATAAGTCTTACTAGCTTTCACCAGAGGAAAATGCTTAAAGCTCAAAGAATTATTGATAATTTCTTTTTTCTCTCTATTTGTTTCACATGTCCCTGCTCAGTGGAATTTTTTTCTGAACAAATTAGTCAAGTTACTGCTCTTACATCTAGATATCAAGGATCCTCTTAGCAAACATTCCCTGCACTTACCTCACCAGAAGAAAAGCACATAGACATGCATCAAGCTGGCTGCAAAGGATTTAAGTTCAAGATTCTTCCTCGTGGCCTTGCAGAAAAATTCTGTTGTAAGAAGGGTTTTGATTTGGTTCCAGACACTTTTAAAAGTTTGGATTTTTTTTCCCATCTGGCATGATGTCAACCCAAGACTCAAAAGTTATCTTCTAGGATTTAGCTAATCAGGTACAGATTTATACATCTAAGTTATCACCTCTTTCTGGTCCCTAGAGAGAAAAATTGGCTATTCCATGATAAAATTAACCTTATCTTGCTAAAACAGATATTTTAAAATGCCTTCACTGATTGTGGAAATCTACAAGAAAAGATAGCAGAGACTAACTCAGACATAGTCACAGCTTTGTAAATACAAATTCCAAACCTATTATAATTTCTTAGTTTTGACCTTAACAAAGTTTCTTTGCCCCTCTATTTCTCATTTGATTTGTAGCACCATTTATGTTCAACAAATGGTCTCTGTTCCTCTGAATTTTCAACAGATAGTACCATCATAAATAGCTTCAGTACCCTTAATCTGTCCATGCCTTGTGGAAAAATATATATTTTGGGGTTTAATTACTATGTCTTTTATTTGCTTCAGCAAAGGTCCTATGTTTGTTTACTCTGTTTGGCTCTTACAGGAAAATATGTTCTGGTGGTAAGTGAGTTTTGTGCACCCTCCCAGATCAAAACTCTCTTCTGTAGTCAGATTCCCTTTCAAGGAGTTAAATATCTTGGGATATCTTCTTTGTATATTTTCTTCCTGTAGCAGTAACAGGGTTCAGCTTCAGGCATGTTTAGATCCCCAGGCATTATTCTAAGACAAATGGCAGAATAAGAATAGACCAATTCCTTATGTCACTTTTTCTCATGTCTACTAAAATGTCATCCAGAACCCATATGCTTTTCTCCCCTTGCCTATCCTGCTTTCTTTCTCTCTATTATTTACCTTGTGGCTAAAGACCTCATTAATTCTGGGTACATTGTGTTTACACATTGTTTTGTTTCATTATGCTGTCTGTCTGTTCTGCTGAGGGAAGCACTTGGGGACAAGAGTTTCTATCAGAATCCACTGATCAGAAAAAGGCTGTGTTGTGCTGGTGAAATATAGAGATTGTAGAATATAGCATTCTACACAAGTTATACATTTACCAGAAAAAGACAGAGGTGTAAATACTAATTAGAAAAAAAAAACAAACATTGTATCAGTGCTTCTGTTGCAGGGAAGAGAAGGAAGCTGAAAAAGACGTAGCGCTCTTACCTCTTTTCCAGGCCATTAAATAAAATAAATATTTTAAAGAGCATTGTAAGTGTGATTGAACAGGTTCAGGGTTCTAAATAACTCCATTTTTATTGACTTTTAACCTTTACTAATTTTCTCAAGTTTTTCCACGACATGACACCAATTCCCCACATTTTTCAAATGTTTTTCCATTTCTACATTAGCTCATGGTTGCACTGATGACCTTTTAGAAGAGTTAGATTACAGAAGTACATTAACAACTTAGATAAATATGAGCGGTCATTCAGTTGTGTGAGCTTCTAGTTCTTTAGGAAACCATGCGTAATGAAATATGTGAGGAATGAATATTGCTGATGATACAGTTTGAAGAATTCTCTCCTTCTCTTTCACGCTCTCTCTCTTCTCCCTTATAAAAACTCAAAGAAGGAAGAGCTTTAGTCAGATATCATTCTGTCACCACTGAGAGAACTTTGACCCAAGGATGATTCTTTTATGGCCAGAAGTCCAACTGCTTGGCCTGGCCGTCTGAGGTACATAGGAGTAATGTGGACCCATGTGGAGGAAGACGTTCCTATTCTCAGATCTCAAAAATTGAGGTGTGGGGGTTTTTTTGGTTTTTGTTGGGTTTTTTGTTGTTGTTTTGTTTTTTGTTTTGTTTTTTTTTGTTGTTGTTTTTGTTTTATTTTGGGGGTTTTTGGGTTTTTTTTTTGAGAATCAAACCACAGAATTGTAGAGTATTCTGTGTTGAAGGGAGCCCAGATCACATACTTTCAACACCCCTGCCATGGACAGGAACACCTTTCATTAGATCACGTTGCTCAGAGCCCCATCCAACATCTCAATTCTCAGAATTTTTGCTTGCAATTAATTTATAATAGAAATCTCTTTGGGCAGAAGGTAGACATAGAATCACAGAAGGTTTAGGGTGGGAAGGGACCCTTAATAGCTTTTGCACTGTGCATGTTTGAACTATACTTCTGTGAGACTGCTGGTAGTATGGTATTTCAAATGCCAGCCATAAAGAGCACACATATTTCAATCATATTTTCTCTTTAAAATCTCAAAAACCTCAAGGAGCAGTTAACTATTGTTTTTATTTGTTCTTTAGAGAGCATTCAGATTGATAACTGTCTGTTATACTCACACGAATCATTGTAGAAAACTATCATCACAGTTAATTAGCTTCGTGAACCTCTCTCAAGTGCTTCATCAAAGATGCTTATATTTTGCACTTGAAGCCAGGAGATATTATTATAATTTGGGGATTTGGAAGCTGAGGAATAAAAATAATTTTTTACCAAATGTCATCAGGTTTAGTCTTTTTCATCATTGCTGTTTGACTATAGCGGTAGGTAGGGGGAAGAAAATCAAAGGTGAGATAATGTGCAGATGAGTTAGTGCAATGGCAGCCTGGAACTACTCACAGCCTTCTAGCAGTCATTAGAACAGGACTGAAGAAAATGTTTTGAGGAAATTGAGCAGAATCAGAACAAAACCTCCAAGGGAGAGAACTGAAAACTGCCTCTCTAAAAGCTTGAGAAGTTTTAAGCAATGCAGGAGTGTTGACAGGAAGAAATACACTGAGGCAGAAAAGGTAGAATACAAGGATCAAGAGAAGTTGTCTAAAGCAAAAGGCAATCTTTCAGACACTAGCAGACAGTATTTGTGACTTCAGCAGAGGAAAAAGTGCTGTGACGGCTTACGAAATGTATAAATCAGAATGCGAACAAGCAGCTCAAGGAACCAGAGATAACCACAGCTCAAAACATGAATAGCTAAAAGGACATTTTTCAGGTAGGGCACTCACAGGCTACCTGTACTGGCATGCTAAACAAGATCAGGGCAGTTCTAAGTACTGATACATTATTGCATGTATACAGGCCTATTTTTATTTAAGGACAGAGAGGACAGGCAGCAAGTCCAGAGTCATAATTAATGATGTTAGCAGTGATCTCCAAGATAATTAGAAGTATCATTTCAATTAGAATTTTCAAATATCAAACCCAGAAATAAACAGCCACTTGTGTGGATGAATTGGGATGATTTGATAAATCAAATACTCGTATTTCAATCCATCTATCTGCATGGAAGGAAGTCCCAGCATTGAGAAGAACATACACAGGCTATCTTTGCCAAAAATGTAGTTGTGCTTCTGAAATGAATGACTGGATTTATTTTTGTGGTATCTAAGAAACTAATATGATTTCCTTCAGTACTGCCATAGCAATTGGGGCTAATATATTTCTTGGAAATATGAACAGGGTTTGATGCAAAAATGTTTTATTGTAGGAATCAGAATTCCAAGGGAAACTTTGATGGCCAAGCCCTTCAAGCAAAATATTCTAATTTGATACAATAATTCCTTTTATTTTTCTTTGTGTACTGGATTCAAAATATGTTTTTGCACAGCTATGCAGTGAGTAATCAAAGTTAAAGTTATTCTATACATTGGTTTCTATGAAAAAAGATTACTCAGCTAAATATCAAGGGATTTTTCAGTAAAACATGCAAGATTTAGTGCTGCATTGAGATCATGGGGAGAAGGGCTTAATCCTGGAGAATTCTGTTGAAATGGTAGTAATTGGAAAAATGAAATGAGAAAATTTTAATATTTTATATATATGATATATAGGATGTGTGGGAATAAATATGTGTTGCTATTGCATTGAAAAAATATGTGTTTATGAATAGTAATGGGATTAATGACACAGAAAGGTGTGTACTCCTTTTATTTTACAAGGGGAGGATGCAGAATACCAGAATCACTATCACCTTGCCAACCAAAAAAAAAAAAAAAAAAAAAA
>WBND01000209.1:961829-973817 GCA_013398595.1 Tychaedon coryphoeus
AAAAAAAAAAAAAAAAAAAAAAGCTGAAACAAAGGAAAGGCAAAATCATGTTTCAGTTACCAGAAAGCAAAATATGGCAAACTGTGGCTTGGATTTTGTGCTTGTTGTTTGGAATTAATTATTTTCTGATGAGCTGGGGTCTAAGTTTGAAAACTGATTTATAAGATATTGAGCTTAAGAAAACTCAGGCATCAAAGCTTAGTGAACTCCATTGAAATCCTTGGCTTTAACTTCCTTATGTCCTGTTCATTCCTACCAGAGTTTTATAGCCTTCAGCAAAATCCTTAGGAACCTTAATTCCCTCCTACCCTTACGCAGAAGCATCCAACTACTACTACTGATCCCAGTACCACAACCTACCAGTGCAGGAAGAATACACTAGAGCAGAACTTATGCTTCATTTGCAGACTATTCCTCAGTGGGGATTTCCCTGGTTATCCCCAAGGCTGCAGAGAGTCATGGAACAATTCAAGCTGAACACAAAAAGCAGCACACAGAAGTCCTGACATTCAGCTCCTCTGGGATTTCATTAATGAGACAGCTTGGCTGAACATTAAAAATGGATGTTGCAAATTCTTTTATAAGGTTGTGATTTTTTTTTATATGTCTATATTTTCCAACCCATTAGTAAGATGAGAACAATTATACCTTAGTATATTTCAATGGATAACCTTTACTGCTCTTTTTGATACTATCCCCACTAGCTAAAGTACATCTGTACTGAACTGGCATTATCCAAACACCATTTTAGTGTTAAGGATTAATGTCTGTAATCCTTCTAACTAATCACAGGAATCTGTAGCCATAAATAGCATTAGTTCTTTTTCTGCTACAATGTCATTTACAAAATAGTCTTGAATTTCCTTTCCTTATAAACTTTGCTGGTTTGTGCCAGGTAGCCTTCTCCTATACCCAAGTTTAACTGAGTTGACAGGAATTCCATCAAATCCTGTCATCAGAGAATACATTTGGCTTTCGTTCATCTGACTACTCAGTCTGGCTTCCATTGACTCCAGTCCACTTTACCTAGGGTTTTGGTATTGCCACAGTTAAGCATTTACCCCTTGCCCACTTGAAACTTCTGATTTCTCAAACCTTTAATTATCTGACTTCTGGACTGTGATAAGTACACTATCTTATGCTTAGTATTTCTACCAATGTTATGAACTCAATTGTGTAAGATCAGTGTTTAAACAGATTCTGCTAGACAATTGCCCAAAAAACGTGTGTGGATTTACATTCATCCTGCAAGGTGGTCTATAAGCGCAGGATCACCTCTGTGCATAATAGATGATTATAAAACATTTAAAAAATTCTTTTTTGTAAGTTTAAGAATGGAGACCTTTGTGATAAAAAAGAGAAAGAAAAGCTATGAGATTATGCAATTTAAAAAGCCATAAAATAACTTAGAATATGTCAGTAATATCACTCAATTAAGATCACTTCCATGTAGTAAACAGACCTCTAAGGGAGTTTTTGCACCAATTCCACCAGATAGTTTAACAGTTTCCATACATAGTGGAAACTCAGGAGAAGAGGAAACTAAATTTCTCTCTATTTGCCAGGACATCTCCTTGGAATCACATCAAAGCAAACTTTTTTTTTTGCCACCCTTTGGATTTAAGCACCAAAGTACTTTTTTAAAATTTGTTTTTAGTTTGTTTGTTTAACTGCATACAATCTGTTCCTTTTATATGACCTTTCTTTGGAAACATCCATTTTATTACATAAATTGGGAGCTAATTGCAGTCATTATAATCTCCTTAGATTCTTAATAGTTTAATTTAGGTTTGTGCATGGAGCTGTTGGGATTGCCTGAAAAAGTACAAACCCACATGGCCTTGCACAGCATTCTCTTGATTAAGAGTGGATGTCTCCTAAAGTAACAATAATGGATGAAGCTGGGGGCATTTACAGAGAAAAGGCCATATGCCTGAGATGCAGACAATGCTCAAAAGACACCAGAAAGGTTTCTAAAGTAATGAAGGAAGAGCTTTACTGTCAAGTAATTACTTTAGAGAGATGAAAACAAATTCATGTTACTGAAACAAGTCAGTCACTCATGAGACTAAGTAGGTGTAGCAGACATGCGCTTTTGCTTCTGTTGTTTAACAGGGAGGGGAAAAAACATCCTTTGCACAGTAACAAATTACCTATGAAGCACACAAAAGATAAAAGAAAAAGCAGCAAATAGCATATGTAGTGTAATTAGGAAAAGTTCACATTGTGCAGACAGTAAGCCAATTCTACCCTTAGTGACAGTCATGAAGCTTCTCTGGAGAGTAGCCAACAGTAAATTTTTAATGCCTCCAACCTGTGCCTCCTGTCTCAGACTGCAGTACTGCTTGGGCATGGTAACTTTTCCCAAAACATTTTTGTCTTCTAAATGAAAGTGGACCCTTCTTTTCTGGAGTCTGCTTTCCACTGTGTCCTTGTTATCTGACATCCTGCCTTCTATTGGCAATCTCTCCAAACCTCTATGCTTTTTCAGCCCCCTGATAAACCTAAGCAATAAATTCACATTCATTGGACTTAATAATTTTTTCTTCAATAGTTCAAAACTAAATGACTACTGAAATAAAAATGGGTCAAGAAAGGTATGGCCTTTAACACCCATGGTTCTCTTACATTGCAAGCATCAGGATCAAAACACATAATTGACTTTTTCTGTCTCTCACAGTTCCTTTAAAGCCTTTAATATTATGGATCAAATTTTCTTCTAATTTAAACTGGTGGGATCTT
Source organism: Tychaedon coryphoeus (assembly GCA_013398595.1). Classification (NCBI taxonomy): domain Eukaryota; kingdom Metazoa; phylum Chordata; class Aves; order Passeriformes; family Muscicapidae; genus Tychaedon; species Tychaedon coryphoeus. The sequence continues at coordinate 964,572 of WBND01000209.1, forward strand.
CTATGGTTTCTCTGGTGACCTCCTTGCAGAACATACCTCTTTGCAACTCTACTGTAACTTTTATATTTTTTATGATTGTGAAAATAAGATGGTCAGTAAAAAAAATATTTAGTCTGCAAATACATTCTATAATTTTTTTTTTTATTGGTTTAACCCCCAGCTGACAACTCCTCCCTGCACAGCTCCTTGTTCCCCTCACCCCAGTGGGATAGGAGAGATCATCAAATAGTAAAAGTGAGAAAACTCATGAGTTGAGGCAAAGACAGTTTAGTAGGGAAAGCAAAAACTCTGCATGCAAGCAAAGATAAAGAATTAAGTCACCACTTCCCAGGAGCAAGCAGATGTACAGCCATCCCCAGGAAAGCAAGGCTACATCATGTGTAAAGGTGAGTTGAGAAGACAAATATATCACTAAAAATATCCCTCACTTCCTTTTTCTGCCCCCAGTTCCATATTCTGAGCATGACACCATATGGTCAGATGTATCCCTATGGTCAGCTGGGGTCAGCTGTCCTGCCTGTGTCCCCTCCCAACTCCTTGTGCACCCCCAGCCCCTCACTGGTGGGATGGGGTGAGGAGCAGAAGAGGCCTTGGCTCTGTGTGAGCTCTGCTCAGCAGTAACAAACCCACCCCTGTGCTATCAGCACTGCTTCCAGCACAAATCCAAAATGCTGCTCTGTATCCGCTACTGTAAAGTAAACTTACTCTTCCCAGCAGAACCCAGCACACACTGAAAATAACTTTACATGTCTATGTGCTTTCTTAGGAGCATAAATAATCTTAGTTGAGGGAATGCAACTCAGTTAATTTAGATGTTCCTCATCTACAGGCCAGATTAACTCAAAACTGTTTCTTAACTTGTGTGCCAGGTTCATTACCCTTCCTTCTGCTTCTATCAGCTTTATTTTTATCAGACATTCTCAGGACTCATCCCTTCTTCAAAGACCTTGATTTCTGAAACACACTCTACAAATGCACTATCACTCTCTTCTGGTAACACAGTTTCAAGTACTATTTTGGCTAAATCTCTTTCACTTCTTCTTTTCTTGACAGTCTTTCAACTCGAGTTCTTTGGGTTCCTTCCCCCCCATTTCAACTGATTTTATAACTTCGCCAGTATTTCAACAGGTATACAGTTCTGGTGTCATTTGAAATACACCTGTCTTCTCCCTACTGCTCCTGTCATTAACTTCTTTTTTTTCTCTTCCCCTCCTCCACCTTTATATCTCCTCCAAAATACATATATTCCAGCTGTAAATTCTTGAACATTTTCAGCCATGAAATCTGTACCAGAAGTGTGAGATTTGACAATATCACATTCCTATATATTTGTGACAAAAACTTCATCTGGTTCAGTATGTCTTTCTTTCAGTCTGAAATTCTCATTAGCCATGACTTTTTCAATGTTTACTATTAAAAATATTCTGTCTTGTAATTTTTTGCCAAGTGTGTTGTAAATGTGTAACATTTACCTATACCTATAGATGTGGAGGCAGAGGGAAAGACCAAATGATAGGAAAGAAAAGGAGCACCATGCATCATGAGTATTGATAAACAGCCATCAAATCACTTCTTCTTAGCAGGTGATACTTGAAGTGGTCCATTAATTGATTAAATATAATTTCACTTCTTTCTACATCCTTCAGTCTCCTCACATCCTTATATCATGGTACTACTTGTGGGATCAGATGTCGATGGTGATATTTAACTTCCACTAAAATCTGTATCTCTATGAATTCCTAACTTTCTGCTCACTGTTAACTTCACCCAATCACATATATAGGAGAGCTTTGTAGGTTTCCTAGACAGCAGATGGATTTCCCAAGGTAACCACTCTAAATGTGGGTTGTTATTTTGTTGGTTTGAATTGTTATATTCTCTTAAGGTTCTATAGGACTCCACAGAACCATAACAATGTATGTACTCATTAAGATTCATGTCTTAATTAAACATTTCCACCTCAATGAATGAATTCTGTATAATCTCTCTAGGCAATTGAGCTCTGCATCCTTAATTGCTGTGCCATAGGTCAAGCATATGATAAAGTATTTGCTCTAGTGGAAATAAAAAATTTACTCCTTATTTGCAGCATTCAGCTTCTCTTCATATATAAGTGCAAAAATCTCAACAGCATTGAAACAGTATAATTAGATAATTGTTACATTTAAAGCTATTTGCCTCAGATTAAATAAAATCCTAAATAATTTCAGTTTCTGTTCCTGCTAATTAGCACATTTTTTGTGTGTTTCATTTAAACATAATACTAGGACCAATTCAGTACTTTCACCTCTGGGACTCCATTTGTTATGGACTGGTTCCTTAGAGACCCAAAGCAATTAAAATTAAATTGAATTTATAGTTTAATCCATCCCTGAGAACTACAGGACAAAAATTATTAGAGCTTTCTAGAGGTTTTCTTTTTCAGAACAATCCTGATCACTGATTCAAATAAAGCTCTGCCTACTTGCACCAGCAGTAAATTCGCTCCTCTCAGCATAAATAAGTAATTATTTTTCTTTCTTATCATCAACTTTGCACAATCAGCCTACCAATACTTTGAAAAAAAAATAATTACTTTGAGGAGTACAATGAAACTAATTATGTATACGCATGCTCATTCTATTTATGCTTAAAGTGGACCTTACCATAATCAGTCAAAGCATCCTATAGATTACAGTATCTACACCAAATATTTAGATTTTAAAATTGGCTATTTTTCTTCTTCTGTTTGCTTGCACTAGATGCAAACACAAAAAAGACAAGATTCACATGAAATACCCTGTTTTCAGCCACCTTGGTCTTCCTTAACAATCACTGCAGAATAAATTAAACAAATTAAGACTGGCCTAATTTAGATGCAAACACCAGTATGAGATCAACACTGGAGCAGGCTGCCTTGGGAAGTGGTTGTGTCACCACTCCTGGAGATATTTAAAAGACCTGTTGATGTGGCACTTAGAGACATGGTTTAATGGTGAATTTGCCAGTGTTGGGTTAATGGTTGCACATCATTATCTCAAACGCCTTTTCCAACTTAAACAATTCTGATTTTATTCAATGAATCATTACCTAGTGGAAATAGCTGCCTGGTATCTCCAGATTTGTTGCTTATGATTGTGTTTGGCAAAATGAGTGCCATTCATAAACTTTCAAATTTAAGTAAACAGAAGTGGAAATGTTTTTTTTCTGCTTGATCGAAATGTAAATGCCACCCAAGAAGCATATTAAAACAAACATAATATGCCCTTGTTATGCAATCTCTTGGCCAGAATTGAGGTAAAGATATGTTTTTTTGTGGGACTGTCCCAATCTAAGAGAATCCTACTGTCTTTTAATAGTCTGATTTATATCAATGTAGGTACTAAAAATTCTTTAACAAATGCTTTAATGCAACAGTTGAAGAAAATCTTATGCTGTTTGAAGCATTACTGAAATCACACTGAATCAGGGGTAAAAGGTAGAAGCAGAACAAAACCATTGTAGAGGAAAGTTTAAACAATGCTGAAGAGTTATGCAGAATATGAATCATATCTCTGAAGCCTCTGGCTGATCCTAGTCTGGCTATTAGGGTTCGTGGCATCACTGAACTCAGCGATTTTATGAAGGAAAATCTGACCCGATCATTTGGGAATTAAAAAGCTTTAAAAATAGAAAACAACAAACAGCAAGCCGAATAGTTTGTACTGAACAAATCGGGAAAGATGGTACAGAGAGGCTGATCCCATGCATGAGGGCAAATGGACAAAAGCAGGTGTTAGGGCATGCCAGGGTATTTATAAACTTGGACGAGGGGAGGAAATAGGGTGGAGTTTAGGGAGGGGATCCAATAGGGAAGGGCAATTAGGAATATTAAAATTATTGCAGCAAAAAGGAACCAGTGACAAGGGAAGCAGAGAACTTTCTGGTAATGATCAACATACTGGAACTGGAGGATTCTGGCGGTGATTTTTTACTCACCCCTCCTGCAAAGAGTTTTCCCATGGCCTTAAACCATGGTCCTCTGCACTTTTATCGGAGCTAACCCCACCATATCTCTGAAGATGATCTTGATAAATCCTGTGATTAAAAATAAAATGTCCATTTTCTAACCATAACAGGAGCAAAATGTTTTCTAGCAGTAGACTAAATTCATTGTTAGCTGAGAAGGATAAGAAAATGAGAAGGCAGACACATTCTTCTCATTGTGTGATTGACAATGTATTTGGCAGGAGGGTGAATAAGGATTTCATGCCAGTTAAATAATTTAAAAATCCTCCAGTGTTAGCTAAAGAAAATGCTAAATGGTAAAGACTCATGTTATACATTGTAAAACTGGCTTTACACATAACTAAAACATGATAATCTTTAAAAACAATTTAGAACTGTACTCTAATTTATTGAGGTGAATTGAAAGAAAAATAACTTTATACTTTTAAAAAATCAGGTGGGATGATAAGAGCAATTAGAGGCTGACTAATTTAAAATATTTTCTAAAAAAACTCACTGGAACAGAAATCTTGTCTAGGACATGTCAGTGTGCACAACATGCTAGAAGTAAGTAATCAAACTTCACAGGGCTTTTCAAAATTTACTGATAAAGGAAGTTTTAATAATCTATTTAGATTTCTCCGATGGATTTAAGTAACATATCTTTTTGTATGATCACAATGACATTAAATAGATAAAAAGAGAAAAAAGTCTACTTAAAAGGCCATTAGTGGTGATCAAGAAGGACAATAGATTAGATGTGTTGCTTTAGATGATCTGGCAGAACACAGTCTATGCTGTGATCACAGTAACATATATAAATTTACTTCTTCACACAAAGCTTCACCACCTTCATTAGGTACAAATAAAAGACTATCCACACTAAAATTACAGTATGTGTTCTTTGTACACTGGATGGATCTTGTGGGAATTTAAACCCACAAATCTTAATTAGCTGGAAAATTCAAATTATTTTTAACCAGGTAAGCAGGTCTTTAAAGAGAAATTTTCCTGTGCCAAACAATTTTGTCCTTTAATGCCTTGGACAATCTTGATGGAGCAGAGAATCATAAACAAGATCTATGAGGATTATATATTTAAAAAATAAATTAGTTAAATGAAGTTGGGTTTTTTCCACTTTCATTCTTTGCTACTGAATTTCTCCTTTAATAGAGGTTAACATTTTGTCCTTATCCACAAAACTAAAGGAGGTGACTTTCTCTCAAAATGTCTGTCCTCCCCCATTATTCTCAGTGTACTGAAACCATTGGCAATAAAAAAGGCTGCTCTCTTGATTTTAGCTGCTTTAACATTTTCCTCTGCTGCTTAAAATCAGCAATCTCTGTGTTCTTTAAAGCAAGTTGATTTTATTCCTGCTGGTTACATTTAAAAGTAAAAGGTAGGTGTTCCAGAAACTACTTCTGTTCCTGTTTCCAGTCAGAATAATGGATAATAGCTGCTTTTTCTACCAGACCAAAGTCTCAAAAGGAGCTTATGCTTGCTTGCTGTATGTATAAATAATAACACCCAATTTAAAGAAAGTCTTGAGTGAGCTTTTCACTACTCTCCAAATATATTGTTAATGCTCCTGAAGTAGTAGAAAGTTGAACTCCTTGAAAAAATATAACTAATGCATTCCTTTCTCACAAAATAGCCACAAGTGTTTACACCAAGACAGCACACAATTTAAATCTTAGAGTTCCCATCTTTTTTCTACTCAGGTGTCTCCCTCATGTCTCTTGCTTGTGGCAGTCTTTCCACAATTCTATTTCCACAGTTCTATTTCCTAATCTTTATAAGAATTGTAACATAATTAACGTGATATCTCATTAATGCCAGGCAAATGGGAAATCTGTTCGCTGTCTGGTCAGTCTTCCTGATGCTCCAAACTTCCTCATGCTTTGTACTGTTGAGATAATCCAAGACCAATTTTGAATTTGGTGTTGTCACCTGTTTGACTCCCACACATGCTGAGTCACTGTAAGACATGTCCCATGAGACAGTAGCATGGATGTGTCCTTCCACAGAATCCCTTACCAGAAATTCTTTGATTGAATAAAACGAGTAGATTCCTGCTGACAGCCAAGAAAAGGGAAGTCTACTTTTACTAATGGATCAAATAAGATATTCAGCTTTACTGAATTGCGATTATTTCTCCAATTCTGCTTTCACTCGTTCTTCCTTTTGCACTAAATCTTACTCCCATCTAGATGAAAGATGTCATGTGAGATAAGATCATTTGTTCATGTCAAGGTGCACCAAGGGCTAACTGGGCATGGGTCATGCCAGCATGGTTCATCCCATCCCCTAGCAAGTGACTAGGGCAGATGAGGTACTACCAGGTCCAAACACATACCCAGGCAGGTTCATGCTAAAGAGGCAAATCCAAAGTCAGGCCATGATGTCTATCCACAAGTTGGAGTCCAGATCAACTGTCTCCATGGCCAGGCATGGGTATGGTTTTGAGGATTTGGACACAGGCATACCTACAACTCACTTTTGGCAGAGATTATATGGGGCTCATGGGCGCACTGGCAATGGATCTGATCAGGGCTAGCCAGAGCTATTAGTACCCATTGATAGGTACAGACTGGATGTTGAACTATTTACCTCTATATTCATCATGCCTACTTCCTTACTGCTTCTTTTGAGTGATGGAAAGCTTCAAATGACAAAATATCTGAAACAATCCAGAATTCATAGTGAGAGGGAAAACCTTTACCAGAATCATCTGGGAGAAGATAGGTTTAAAGTTTCTGAAAAGACAAGGTCTGCACTGAGTTCCAGAAGAGAAAAAAATTGTCCTCCATTAAAACAGGGATGTTCTAGTGTGATATAAAGAAAAGAATTTTTGCTATTATGGTTAATCACTGGAACAGCTGCCTAGAGCATTTGTGTGATCTCTACCCTTGGATATTTTCAAATCCCAATCAGAAAAAGCTTTGGCTATTGTAGTCTAGACGACCCTTCTTTGAGCAGGGGACTTGACTAGAGACTTCCTAAGATGCCTTCATTATCAGAGTGATACACCATTCACATGGAAAAATGCTAAAGTTTCTCTTCAGTAGCTGCATAACAGTCATCATTCAGTTTTAACTTCACATTTCTTGGCTCCCTTGACCTTACTCATAATCTCATACTCTTTAAACACCACATCTGTTCCTTCCAAAGTACAGGATAACTAAGGGGGCAAAACCAATATGTACAGCAATTCAAGAGAAAATAGGGGGGTTGAGGAGACCGACACCTAAATAGAAAATTCCTCTAGAATCAGACCCTACTCTATCCAGAGTGAATTTTGTTTTAGAGGAGCTTAATGAGAAAGCTTGTGGTTTAGAAATGGTATTCCCTAATTTAGTGCTCCCACTAAAATAAAAACCACAAGCCACTATCCTTCACACCTTTGCCTTCTTGACCATAAGCCATGCATGCATTCTTTCTCAGAAGGGAGAATTCCTCAATTATGCCCTTGGCCATGGGGTAAGGTGGTGCAGAATAGCAACCTCGGCAGAGCCACATGGCTCTAGGCTCTGCTCCCTCATGTCTGAGGCAAAACTCTGTCCTCACCAAAGAAAAGATAGAACTGAACTGTCATTTCTGAAACACTTCCGAGTGTTTCCATTTCATAATATGTGAAGTACCACTGTTTGTGATGGCATGAACATGAAATGTTCATAACATTTTCTCCAAAATTTCACAATTGCCCATTTTGGTGCAATCTACAGGGCAGAAGAGTGCCCAGAAGAACAAAACAACTCATTCTAATATATACTCTCTTGATCATTACATACCTCTTTATTAAATATTATGCATTCAAATGATGACTAGAAGGAGTAACCAGTGCAAGTCCTCATACTCTGCACAATTCTGATTTGTGAAGGAAGTGCTTCTGTAAATACATTTAGGGAGCCATGTCTTTGTTTTTTTTGGATTTCTTACCAGTCATTATTCTGTAATCTAAACAGCGAAATCTTCACTGCAAAGGCAAAATCACATACTAAGTCCAGATATCTCTCTTTCTTCCTCTTGCTTCTCTCTGTCCCTCACAATCTATTAATCTGTACTGGTTTATTTACATTGCAAATAATTTAGAGAGTGAAAACAGGAAGGAGAATGAACAATCCTGCCTGGAGGGCTTCATAGAGTTTCTAGGAGTGATGCATTAACAGGCAGCAGGTTTCTGAAGTGTGGGTGGCATATCAAAGACTTCTTTTCTCAGCAGTAAGAACAGCACTCAGTATCAAAAGACACATGAAATGAGAGGCATGTCTCATTTGTTCTGTTAGGAAGATGAACCCAACCAGTGACTCCACTCATTCTTCAAGATTAAAGGAAAATACAGTAAAATAAAAAGATGATAGCATGCATTATTTCACAGAGATCCATTTATGGATGAATAACATATTTTACAAGTACTTTTATACATGGTTGTTTGTTTAGGTCACTGTAAAAATTCCCAAGGTTAAGCAAGAACTCAGCAATAACTTTGTGTTAGAGCTGTTTCAGTTCTTCAAACTTCACATTTGATAAACCAGTGTTTTAAGACACAAGTCATTATTGAGGAGGATATGTGTCATTATATGTTATTACTTTGGGATTCATGAAAAGTAACAGGACCTCATCTTTTGAAAAACACCAGCAACAAGCAGATCAGAGTTTGAAAGATTATAGCCCACAAGTCCACAGCTTTCCCTGGAAATATCACAAGAGATTTTGAGCCATTTTTTGCAATGTACTTTAGAAAAAGGTACAGATTTTTCTAATTCGTGGTATCCATAATGCCATGATTTCTGAAAGATATATCACTATTAAATTATCCAAAGTGCAGGAGACACCTTTACCTTCTCATGATAGAACTCACTTTCTTGACTTATATTTGACTGTTTGCAGATTAACATACAGTTCTTATTACATATTTAGTTAGTTTTAAGGTGAAAATTAATGCTCTTTATGTGTTTAAGCATAAAAGCCATGCTTTTTTTGAACCAATCAGTTTAGCATTCAAACCAGGAATTAATGAAGTTTTTTAGTTTACTTACTAAGTTCACCAAGGGTTTTGTCATGCTATGACTGCTGTTTTGCTATGCTTACCAAATCTGTGAATTTCAGGTAGTCTCATAGAATTAAGGAATAGAATTGGATTGTACTTTGAACCTTAGTCAACACAGTTTTGGCTATAGATAGGCAACTGCACATTAACCTCTGTAAAAATTGTGGGATCATAGAATTATAAAGGTTGGAAACGGCCTCAAGGACCATCAAGCCCAACCATTAACCCAA